>RJWM01002328.1:0-131619 GCA_004363535.1 Dasyprocta punctata | reverse complement strand
CCACACAGTTTTCTTCTCTATCGATCTCAGCTAATCAAGTATTAATCAATCTTCTAAATTAAGGTTTGCTATCTACACCCCTGGATCAGGTTATGTGCTATTGTTGTTTTAATACTTTGCTTCTTTTTATGATTTTATATTTAGAACTCATCACCATTTCAAGTACACACATACACACACATGTGCACACACAATTTAATACCTGAAAACTATTAGAAGGGAGATTGCATTTTTACATCCAGTGGACTTAGAATGATACCTGGGACCTTGTGGGCAATGTATGTACTTAGTATATGAAAAATAATGAAATAATACATTAATTAACTAGAAATAGAAAGCCTCAAATAATTGTGAAAAGTGGCAGTCAAATGAATTATCAACTTTTCTATACTTCCAAAGGGACAATTTCTTCCCTCAGTAATGCCTTTCTTTTCTCTTTCTCCAATTGTTTAACATACCTTCAAATCTCCACTCCCATTACCAAATTTATTACAAAAATATTTAAGCTCTTACAGGGGATGGATGTGAATTTTTTATGAAAATTGAGAATCCACATATACTCAGAAATAAATGAAAAAGAGATATTTTGCACTTACCTTGATGCATCATTTGCACTTTAAGGGATTCCATGAAACACATAAACTGTGTTTTTCAGTGCCTCATGGACTTAAGGCACCTCATGAAATATCTGGATTGGTTCAGTGTATGAATCTGAAATATTTCTTTATGTTATTTATGGTTGCTGCTGTCTCTTTAAAAATCAGCTGAACCAGTAGAGACAATAATGTTCCAAATTTTATATGAGGTGAGCACTTCTGTACAGATATACAAATTGGGAACACAAGGAAAGCAGTGTACACCAATGGCCACCTTCTTCAAATGGATCATAAAAGTAACTCTGACCATAAATATTCTGCAGTTGGCCTACAGAGCCCAGGAACTTGGTAATAGAAACTTAGAGAAATTTAGCTAGTTCTTGAATTGACTTTTCCTTACACTATCTAAAATGAAATAATTTTTAATCACCAAATGTCTTAGTCTCAGCCAGACTAAGTGTGTTAATATATTTCTGCTTTTATTCACAACATTTTCAGTTCCATAATACCTATCTATTCCATAAGAAAGCAGGGTTTGAGGAATTACATACTCAAGGGCAGTAAGAAAGAATATAAAAGATACCTTGTGTAGAAAAAAAATGGCTTAAATTGCTCTTATCAGGGTTCTATGTAGTCAAAGATCTTTCTGATTAAATCTAATTGTCTCTATTAAGGAGCCCATATGGACTCTTAGATATAACTCCACAAAATAGTTTTAAAAGACCCTAAGCTAAAACAGGTTTGTATCAGGGACTACTGCAGTGAGTTCACAAATTCCTTTAAGGTGTTACTGCTCATGGCGAAAAGAAAGAACAAGATACAGCAGGGCAACAGATACCTGGGATAGGCAGCTGCTCATGAGGAACAAAAGGCCACGAGGCAGCCAGAAGCTTGGTGTTGCCTGATTACACTTACATTCAGGAAAATGTTGAGGGGATTATCTGATGACTCAAGGAGTGGTGGTGGTCATATGCTGAGAAGGATCCCATGTTGGTGAGGATCACTGGACCACTTGGGATGATTCAGAGGGCAGTGGTACTCTTAAACTGATGAGAATCTTACACAGATGAGGATGGTGGGGAGAACGGGCAGGTTAATAAGAAGTTTGTCCTTTACCCCAGCTGAAACCTTTTTTTTTTTTTTTTTTTGGTTCTGTTTTTTAATCACTACTATGTTCACAAGGAACCAGAATGTCTTCAACAGTTGTAATCTTGCCCTGGGTTACACGGGCTCATTGCGGCCGCAACTGTGACAGGAGGCACATAGAGTTATGTTTCTGCACACCATAGCCAGCTTTCCAGGCAAGATACTGGGCCTCGGACAAGCCATTGTCACAATTTGATTATCAAATGATTTTTCCCAAGAAATTATATAGAATACCCTTGATAGATTTGGTTTATTTATAAATTTGGAGACCTACTAAATAAGGGCAGAAAACTGATTTTACCTGAGCAGGCAGTTCAAGTAAGTGACCATTAGACCACTACAGCCACTCATCCCCTCTGTGTTCAATAAATAGCCATTCTGCAGCTAAAAGAAAATAAAAGAAATTAAAATTACTCCAGAATTTTTGAAGGTATTGCATATATGATTACATATATGTGTATATATATGCACATTATATATATATATATATATATACACATATAGAAATATTTAAAGAAGCAAGAAGATTAAGAAAGAAAAATAGAAAAAATGTAGCATTTGCATTTTTATCCTAACAAAAAGGTTCTTAAATCTCTAATTCATGCCAATCTGTATCTAGAAAGGCTGATGCATGCTTTCAAACACTGTTGAAATGCAATGTGATAATTATATTAACCAAAAAATGCATGTAATACATTACAGAAATTTGTATAAAGGAGCAATTAATTCTATATTGGATTGGAAGAATAGATTCAGAGAAATGATATCCTTTGAACTGGACTATGAAAAGTAACGTGTGTGCTAAAAATAGTGTAACGATACATGAGGTTTATGCCAAGTGGATTCTCCTCCAATCCCCACCCCCCTCAATTTCTGATACATAGAAAACCATTAGCCATGGATCAAAGAGGAGAGAGCTTAGAATTCTGAAATCTATCAAAATTTACTTTATTTTTTCTTGATTTAGATGACCAAATTTCTTCTTTATTTTCATACAGTCACAATCATTTGTAAATACATGGATCCCAAGGATAGACTCATATGGAGATACACGTCACACTAGGATTCTGGGTAAATGCTATCATTGATGAAAATAGCTTTGATATTCAAGACACGCTCAATTAAAATTGGAAAGGATGGATCGAAGAATGAGAAATGAATCAAGAAGCGTATGCTTTTCTTTTATCAGAAGAGTTGCAGGCTTCAAAATATGCCACTTTGGCAAAGCGATTATTTTGAGTTTAAGGTATTTTAAGAAAAAAAAAAAAAAAAGAAAGAAAAAGAAAAAACAGTAAGTACAACAAGGTCACTCAGATTGTTTCTTTGTCTTTTTGAAAAGAGGTATAAACCACCCATATGTATATTTTGTATGCCAGGAAAAAATCCATTCTTATCATCTAAGACAGGAAGTTGAGAAAGAGCATTTTGTCTAAAGAAGCATTTTGTAAATGACTCTTTTCTTTTAGCTTCTCCACATAATTCAGTCACTTTTTCACAATCTCCTTTCCTTTTCACCAGTACAAAAATATTAAGATATTGCCTCTTTTTTGGACCATCACATCCTTATGAGTGGTCTCATGTCATTTGAAACTTACATGAAATTTATGTTATTTTCTGCTACTTTTTTGATGTCCGTTTTAATTCTAAGGCACAGAGAAATCTCTAGAGGGTTGAAGTAGAATTTTACCTCCTAAGCAGGTTCTTTCAAATACATGTGACTGAAGTGTTTGCATCAACCAATAATTCTGAGTTTAAATTTTTTTAATTTTGAGATTAAAGTTATTAAAGGTTATGCTTTACTCTTCATTCAATATTAAATATCTCAGATTAATTATATTGTAAAGGAACTAAGTGCTCAATCTTAGATGAGTCAAGTTTATTTTCACTTACTAATATTGCAGAATCAAAATGATGTTTCTAAAGCTAAGTGTAAGTTATATTGATAGACACTGTTGCAGACTGAGACTATGGAAATAAATAAAAGCAGAAAGAAGTCTAAGGGAAAGAAATGATTGAAGAATGGTGATAAAATGATAGTTACTACCATTTAATAAATGTATATTGGATGCTAGATACTTCTTTGCATTATTTATAACCTCCATTAACCCCCCAAAATGGAACATGTTTTGTTTTGTGTATAAGAAAACTAAGTTTCAAATAGGTTTAATACCATGTCTCAGGTCCCAGCTCCAAAGGGAATAGAAAAACTAAGCCTCACAACTACTTTTGTCCAGTAGTCATTACTATCTCTGTTTAAGTATCTTCTATGACTGTAATTTTTTTCTGGATTCAATTACTAAGTATGAAAATTAAAGATTATAAGCTCTATCACAGTGAAATTTAGTTGGTTAAATGCAGTGAAAAATATGTGGGTAACACTGTGATATGAATATGCCAAAGACATTCTGAAAAATGTAGAGAACTGATGTTTAAATTGACAAATAAAGATCTTCCCTCTTGCCATGTGACCTAATTTTATAGTTAATTATACATGCAATGACAACACAGAGAGGGTTAGATATATTGCAGTGGTATAACAGGATGCTGATACAATTTCATTTTATAAAACACAAACATGCATTCTTTGTACTGAATTTGTAATAAAAAAGAATGAAGTAAGCAGTAATTCAGAGTCCCAGTATTAACCTACACAGTTTTCAAATTTTTGCCCTTGTCATGTTAGAGTACTGTGCCAAACCTAAAAGACTGTGGTTCAACTTCATTACTTTCATACACTTCATTAGCTTAGAGAAATTTAAGAGGAAATAATCTGTGAATATATTGCATCAAAAAGATCCCAATATCTTCAGCTGAAAATCTATTCATAAGACTTTAGTGCCTCTATATTTAAAGAAGAATAAATTAAATTACTTTTATTTTCTTACTGGGAAAATCTCACATGATGTATTTGGATACCTAATTAAAATGCTTATGTACCTTGCATAATTAAAAATAGACATTCAAAATAACAGGGCATCTAATGCCTCCATGGTTTGTATAAATAACTCAGAGGAAATGCCTAGAAACAAGGAACAGCACGGTAGCTGAACTCTGTTCATGTATTAACCTTCAAGTCTTTCCACCCACTGCTTTTTCACAGGAAAACTTTGTGAAAAATAAGTCCTGTCTTGATCAGCCTTAAAAAGATCTCCAATGGTGGTGAAAAATCAAGGCAAAATATCCTAAGCTAAAAGCTGATTTTCTTTTTTTGCTCTTTTTTTATTCCTTTTTGCCCCAAGTGTTGTGACCACAACCCAGTATGCATTAGTCATGCTAGGATCAGAAGAGTTTCCTTTTCTTAAATGATTTGAAGGGCTCCATGAATGCAAAATGGACCCAAAGAGACTGCCTAGTCTCAAATTTCATACATATCTTTAATCAGAGAAAAGAGCCTCTATCTCAGAAGACAGAAACTGTTTGTGTAGAAGTCCCAAATAAAGTTTACAAGAGGACCTGTAACAGGCCAACATATCTGAATGAATGGAGTAGGGTAATGGAATTTTGTCTAGAATATACAAAAAAAAACAAACTTGGCTTTAAGACTCTTAACAAGTATATTCATAGAGCCTACATCAAAATTCATTAAGATATAAACTGCGTTATTCACTGTCTCTTCAAAATCCTAAAATGTGATTCATATTTATTCCTTCAGTACTAGAAGTTAAGAGCTACAATTGTGAAACCAATCAAATAAAGTGTTGCATATGATTGCAATAATTTTACATATTCCCCTAAGGATTTGTGTGTGTGTGTGTTGAAAAGTGCTTGGTATACATAATAATCACATTCATCATAGGGAATTTGTATCTGTACTTAATATATCTTGATTCCCCTATTCTCCTCCACCTCTTCAAATTCTCTTCCCCTCTCCATTTACGCAAGCTTTGCTTCCAATTTTTCCTTCTAGTCTCTTTATTTTTCTTTTCACTTACTACCTTTCTCCCCACCCTTCCCTTGTTCCCTTTTGCATTTGAATAATTTCTTCCCATTTCACAATACCTATTATTACACATTTTGGTCCTTATTTGCACTTTTGGTTTCTCATATCAGAGAAATAATGCAATATTCAAACACAGCTATCTGATTTGTTTCACTTAAGAGTATGACTTCAAGGTGCATCCATTTGCCTATAAATGCTTTAAATTTATCTTTCTTTATAGTGAATTAGTAATACATTATATAAAAATGTCATATCTTCTTTATCCATTCATCCACCAATGGACATCTGAGCTGTCTCCAATATTTAGCTATTACAAATGGTGCTGCTATAAACATGGGTGTGCATATATCACCGTGGCATGATGCTTTTGCTTTAGAAAGATACCAAACAGGAAAATAGTTGGGTAAAAAGAAACCTCTGGTTTTAGTGTTTGAGGAATCTCCACACTGATTTCCACAATGATTGCCCCAAATGTAGAATAAAAAAAGCAATTTTGGGCAATGAAATCATTGTAGGGGCATCACAATCCCTGACTTGAAATTATACTACAAAGTTACTGTGATGTAAACAGCCTGGCAAAAGACAAACTTGAGGATCAATAAAACAGATTAAGCGATATAGAAACAACTCCAAGCACACTCAGCCACCATATCTTTGACCAAGGGATCAAACACCTTCATTGGAAGAAAGATAGCCTCTTTAATATATGGTGCTGGAAAAACTGGCTTTTCACATACCGAAAATTAAATCTAGAACAGTATCTCTCACCATGCACTAAGTCAAAATAGATCAAAGAACTAAGAATTAAAATAAAAACCCTAAATCTAATAGAAGATAGAATAGGTGCTTTACAGAATAAATATAGGTCAACAAATTTGGCAATGTAGAAGAAGGCACAAAATAAATTCTTGGGTGCATACAGTTTAACAAGGTTTGAATCACCAAAAAACTGAAAACCATACAAGCTGAATATAACAATAACGACTAGCAAATTTGAAGCAGTAATAAAAGTCCTCCCATCAAAGGAAAGCCCAGGTCCCAACGGCTTCACTTCTAAGGTTTACCAAGCATTCAAAAGAAGAACTTTTATCAATTCTTAAAATACCACAAACAAAAAAAAAATTGAAGAGAAAGGAATTCTTCTGAATAATTTTGATGATGTTAGATGCTCCAGTTGGATCTGAAAGGTTTTGCAATGGCCATGTGTCACAGGCCTAATTTCTATGCCATGTAGCATTATTGGGAAATGACAGAAACTTTAAGAAGCTGGATTTTCAAGGTAGTTTTATTTCATTGTGTACATGTTTTCCAAGGGGACTATCCTATTGTGGGATCTCCACTAGCCTCTATCTTTTGTACTCTGGCCATTAGGTGATTAGTTTTGCTTCACCAGGGGGTTTTTGAAAAAAACAATGCACCCAACTAACTATGAAGCTATTAACCAAAGCAAAAGCTTTCTTTATATGAACTATTTGTTAAAAGAATATAAATTTGACCAATAGATCAGCATTACTCAAATATCAAACAAGAATACATTATACTATTCTTGATGAATATAGATGCAAAAATTCTCAGCAAAATGCTACCAGACTAATCCAACAGCACATTAAAAAGATCACTCACCATAATCAAGATGGATTCACTTCTGTAACACCAGGATTGTTCATCATATGTAAATCAATAAATGTAATATACAGCACCGAAGAATGAAGAACAAAAAAATGATAATCTCCATTCATGAAGAAAATGATTTGACAAAGTTCAATACCCATTAATGATAAGAATATTGAACAAATTAGGCATGGAATAAGCATAACTCAACCTAATAAAGGTTTTGCAAAACAAGCCAATGAAAAACATTATAGTGATTAGAGAAAAACTGAGAGCTTCCTAAGATCTGTGAAAAAAATACAAGGATGCCCACTTTAGCCACTTTTATTCAACATAGTGTTGACACTTCTAGGCAGGGAAATTCAGCAAAAGAAAAAAAAATGCAAGGTGCCCAATCTGGAAAAGAAAGTTTCAGATTGTTGCTATAGGGAGGTGTTATGATTTTATAGAGAGAATCTCACATACTGCATCAAAAAACTATTAGAACTGGTAAACAAACATAGAAAAGTTTCAGGACACAAAATCAACACATGGAAGGTAGTAGAACTGCTGTATTCTAATGGTGAATTATCTGGAAAAAAAGCAAGAAAGTAAACATATTTACAATAGCTGCTCCCCCCAAAATATCTAAGAATAGATTTAACCAAAGAAGTCAAAATTCTCTCTATCTGCGTTACTTTTCTCTCATTGCTGAGACAAAATACCCAACATGCAAAATTAAGGAAGGAAAATAAATTTTGCTTAGCTCATGGTTTGTGGAGGTTTCAGTCCGTAGTCAGCTGGCTCCAAAGTAGGGTGGAATGACACAGGGGCAACACTTCAAGGTGGTAGCAAAAATGGCAAGGGCCAAAAGAGGGGTTCAAACCTCTTTTCCTTTTTTTGTATTTTATGCAGGCTACCATCTCCTAGGCCAGATGTAGAACTCACACCTTATCTGTGCCCTCCTATTGCACAAGATGGAGATGTTTACAAAAATGAGGACCCTAGCCTCTTGCTGAGTCCCTTAAATTTCTAAACTTCTCAAATTCATGCAGTGTATCAACAATTACTCTCTCCAATATAAATTGTAAGAAATTGATGGAAGATATTGAAAAGAATGAAAATTAGAAAACTATCCCATTGATATTTATGTACTGAATAATCTATATTGTCAAAATTTTCATACTACCTGAATTCTGCAGATTCACTGCAAACTGTATCAAAATACCAATGACATTCTTCACAAAATTAGTAAAATCAATCTTGCAATTTGTATGGAATCATAAATAAATTAAATAGCCAAAAACAATGCTGAAAAAAGAGCACAGTGAAAGATGTTACAATACTTGACCAAAGTATCTCCAAAGATATACTAATCAAAATTCTTTTGTATTAGCACAAAAAGGCACATAGACTGATGAAACAGAATACAGATCCTAGAAATAACCTTATAAATCCATGTAAAACTGGTTTTTGACATAGGTACTAAGAACATACCTAAGATAAAGGATGTCTTTTCAATGTATGCTACTAGGAAAATTTGATATGCACACACAAAAAAAATGGAGCTACGTGTTGACCTCTATTTATAAAAATCAACTCAAAATGAATTAAACATTCAGGGGAAACAGAAGAAGACATAGAAGAAATGTTTTAGGACGCTGCAATGAACAAGGATATTTAAAAAAAAGATCTCATTGATCAGGAAATATAAGAACAATATACAAATGGATTATATCTGCCTAAAAATTTTGCACAGTAAAGGAAACAATCAATAGTTAAGAGATGATATAAAGAATTGTAGAAGATATTTGCAACCAATACATTCAACAAGTGATTAATATCAAGAATGCATAAGAAACTCCAAAAATTGAATAGCAAAATAAAACAAAGCAGAGTAAAACAACACAAAGCAAACAAACATACTTAAGAAAACAAAATCAGTATATAGAACAGACATCTACATGGCCATGTTTATTGCGGTACTATTCACAATATCTAAGAAATGGAAACAACGTTAGTAATGATTAGTTGATGAATGAATAAAGAAAACGTATTTCATACACACAGTGAAAATGAAATCCTGTCTTTTATGACAAAATAGATGAAACTGGAAATCATTATATCAAGTGAAATATGCCAAACAGAGAAAAGCAATTAGAGCGTGATGGCTCTCGTAGGCAGAATATTGGGTTTTGTTTTAGATTTATCTCATAAGAGTTGAGAATAAAATGATGCTTACCACAGTCAGTGGATAGTAGGAGAGAATGATGCCTGGGAAGGATGCTGATCACCTGTTAAGAAATCACACTTAAATCAGAGGAAGAAGTTCTGTTGTGTAGGTAGGATGAATGTAGATAAAACCCCAAGCCTTATATTTCAAAAAGCAAAAGGTAAACAAGAAGAATTTGGGTGGATATAAGTGTTTAAACTGATTTATGTATTGCGTAGTGTTTGGGGATTAGGGAATCTATCTCTTTCATTAAAGAATAACTGAATCCACTTTTGAAAATACAAAATAAAAACTACACTTTTCCTCTTTGAACTCATGAACAGTTAGTACATTAAGTTATACATTATCAACTTTCACATAATTTCTGAATTATGAAACCAGTTCTTCACTTCAGACCTTGGTCATCCTTCAGTAGTAATCCCAGCGCCCTCTCCACACAAGATTCAGAAAGAAAGAATAAGAATATAACACTCTTGGAAGAGCATAACAATCTTTTAATTACTTTAAACAGCCCTCAGATTTATTGATGTTTAAATGAGTTCTTTATCATTCTAAAGGTCACCAAATGGCACACAGATTTCTAAATGTGAATGCTCACATTGATTGACTTGCATTTGTTGTTTTTGCTGTTTGGGGACATTTATTTATTTATTTATTTATTTTATTTTGCAAACACTGTATCTTGAATTTTTAGCATTGCCAGCTTTGAAGTTTGAGCTATATCAATTATATACAAACAGACTTGGAAGTTGAACTTCACAGAAATCCAGTAGTCTTCAGTAGGCCAAAAAGTGTGTTCTCAGACTCTCCAGAATTATTTATGGCTTCCTATGAAGATGCAGTCCCACAGAGTTCTGGCCCCTGTTCACCTGGGACAGCCTCTGAAGTCTACTGCTCCTGGTCTCTGAAGTGCCACAGGTTATGCAAGGTAGGGATGTGTGTCTGATTTTTAGGTAACAGTTCCTCAAAGATATAGCTATTTAAAGAGATTTAGAAAGTCTGTGTCACTTCTGGGAAATTGTGGACCAAGAGTTGACACCTTTTTCTGTTGGGTCATGAGAATGGTTTTGTTTGTAATGAGGGGGTAGAGTAGAGTGGATTAGGGTAGTTACCATGAAGACCAAAATCACTTGCTGAATCTGTCAGTGCTTTATTTTCTTCACCTGAAAATTATATCATGATCATATTTATAGCATTATTTTGAAAATTAAATGGCTTTTTCAATAGTGGCAGGCATATATTAAGTGATGTGTGTGTATTCACACTTACACTAAATTACACTAATTTGGAAACTATGTGTCATTGAATCGAGCAGAGATCTAATGCTAAATGAATTATCACATACAGACATGCATATCTGCTGAATGCTTTAAAACATTTTTAAAAATCTGAAAAGGAAGTCTGATGTTAGAGCCATATGAAAATTGCAATGAAATTTTTTCTCAATTTTTTTGACATCAGTGTATGTTTGCAGTACATAATGATTGCATTCTTCATAGGGAGTGGGTAAATGTGCATAATTCTGGGCTTTTTAAATCCCGTTTCCCTACCATCCTAAGTTCTACCCCCATCTCTTGGATCTCTTACCTTTCCTAAAAGATCTACTTGCTTATTTCTTATTATCTTTTATTTTGTTTTTTATTTACATTTTTGGTTTCTCAGATAAGAAAATACATACACTATTGAAGCATGTGTGTCTGATTTACTTCAATTAATACGATGGTCTCAGTGTGCACCTATTTTCTTGCAAATGACTCAAGTTTATCCTTCTTTATTGCAGAGTAATACTTCTTTGTGTGCAAAATCACACTTTATCCATTCCACTGCTGCTGAACATGGAGGTCACTTAAAAGTATTACCTAGTATTAATTGTGCTGCTGTATACATGGATATTCATCACTGTAAAATAATATCTTTAACTCTTTTGGGATTATATCTAGAAAGAAAGGCTGGGCCTAATTGAAATTCAAATTTTAATTTTCCAAGGAACCACCATTGCATTTTCCAAAAAACCCACCAACGATGTAGGTAGTTATGCTCCACAGTTTGACACCATTTTTTATTGCTGGATTTCTTGATGCTAGCTGTTCTTTCCAGAGTAAGCTAGAAACTCTGTTTTTCAACTCACATTTCTCTAATGGCCAGATGTGTTGTACAATTTTTCATGTATTTAGTAGCAATTTGCACTTCTTTTGAGATGTGTCTATACACTTTGTTTTCTCAGTTTTTGATTGGCTCTTTTATTCAAGGGGTTTAATTTTCAAGTGCCTTTTATTTGCCAGATAGTTATCTTCTGGCCAAAAAAATAGACGGGAAAAAAAAAAAAACTCCCCTGTACTCTAAATTGTCTCTTCACTCTGTTTATTGGGTAATGTGCAGGAACTTTTTAATTTAATAGGATCTCATTTCCTGATTCTTGCTGTTGTTTTCTATGTAATTGAAGTCTTGCTCAGAAAGTTCTTTTCTGTCTCAATGTCTTCAACGGGTTCACCTATTTTAACTTCCAGCAGATTTGTTCCAGTTTTAACATTTAGATCTTTGATTCATTTTAGTTGAAGTTTACCACATGGTCAGGGATATGGGTCTAGAATCAACCTTGTGTGTGTGAATAACCGGTTTTCCCAGAACTATTTGTTAAAGAGCCAACCTTTCCTCAAGTTTATATTTGATCCTTTTATCAAAGATCAGATAGATAAAGTGGTTGGGGTCATTTCTGCGCCCCCCATTCTCTTCAACTAACCAACATGTCAATTTTTATAATGCTGGGGTAGTTTTATTACTGTTGCTTTGTAATATAATTTAAAGTACAACATTGTGACGGCTCTTACCTTGTTCTTTCTGCTCCAAATTGCTTTTGCTCTTCTAGGCTTTTTAGTTTCTCATGAATTTTAGAATTTTTTTCTAGCTATCTGTGGAATACCACTTTGATTGGGGTTTCATTAAATCTGCATATTAGTTTTGAAACATGGAAATTTTGACAATTTTTTTTCTGTCTAGTCAGGAATACTGTGTAGATTTTGGTTTTCAGATGTCCTCTTCAATCTCCTTTTACAGAGTACTGCAGTTTTCATTGCAAGGATGTTTCACTAGTTTGGTTAGGTTAATTCCTAAATACTTAGTTTTTCTTAATGCTACTGTGAATAGTACAGTTTTCTTAATTTCATTCTCAGTGAATTTATTATTATTTATTTTTGTATTTATTTTTTTGGCACTGGGGATCGAACTCACAACCTTGCGCCTGCCAGGCAGGTGCTTAAGCCACTGAGCTGAAATTCTGGCCCTAGTTTTTTGAGACAGGGTTGCACTATGTAGCTCAGCCTGGCCTGTGCTCACGTTGTAGCCCAAGTTGGTCTCAAACTCACAACGCTCTGCCTGCCTCAGCCTCCAGAGTGCTGGGATTAAAAGTGTGAGCCACCACGCCCGACCCTCAGTGAATCTATTATTGTTGTATACAAACATTACTGATTTTTGCATGTTAATTTTGCATCGTACTATACTACTGAACTTGGTTATTAATTCTAGGAGTCTCCTGATTGAATCCATTGGGTATTTTATGTAGAGGGTCCTATTACCTGTGAACAACGAT
This sequence comes from Dasyprocta punctata, assembly GCA_004363535.1. Lineage (NCBI taxonomy): Eukaryota > Metazoa > Chordata > Mammalia > Rodentia > Dasyproctidae > Dasyprocta > Dasyprocta punctata. The sequence goes on along the minus strand of RJWM01002328.1, from coordinate 118,528 downwards.
AATTTTATTTCTTCATTTCCTGTACATATTCCTTTTATTTCCTTTTCTTGCCTGATTTTTCTGCAATTGAACAAGACTGATAATAGTGAACATCCTTGTCTCATCTCTGATTTTATAAAACATTCACTTTTTCATCATTTAAAATGATGTGGGAAATAAATTTGTGATAAGGCATAATCTTTTATCAGATTGAGGTATGATCCTTCTATAACTGTTTTCTTCACAGTTTTTATCATGATTTAGCGTTAGTCATTGGTCCTTCAATAGATGCAAATTAAAACAACATTGAGAAAGATTATTTTTATTAATATGTGTATGTTGACTCATTCTTGTATCCCTGGGATGAATCTATTTGGTTACAGTGTATTGTATCTTAGATGACTTTCCATTCAGTTTGTCAGTATCTTGTTGAGGGTTCTCTTTTTTGGCTAGTCCTTGGTCTGGTGTTGAAACTAGAGGAATGGTAACTTCCCGAAATGAGAATATTCCTTCTCTTGCAATTTCATCAAAGAGTTTGGGGAGTATAATCATTAGATCTTCACTGAAGTTCCCATAGAAACTAATAGTGATGCCACAAAATCCTAGGGTTCTTTCATTTGACTATTCAGTTTTTAATTACTGCTTCATTTTTTTTGGCCTTTTATTGGATTAATTAGGGTTTTTATGTCTTTCTGATTCAGTTTTGTTAATTCATCTGTATCTTGGAATGTATTTCTTGTGAATTCTTCAAAGTATTGGAGTACAGACTTTTGAAGTAGTTACTAAAAATTTTTTGATTTGGGGCAGTGTCTGTTGTGATTTATCCCTTTTCATTTGTAATTGCACTAAATCGGGTATTTTCTTTCCTTTTTTTCATTAGCCTGGCTAAAGGATTGTCTCTTTTATTCTTTCCAAGAACCTGTTCTTCAGGGTATTGATTTTTGTATTTGCATTTAGTTTCTATTTTATTAATTTCTGCACTGAAATTTATAATTTCCTTCTTCATTTTAGCTTTGCATTTGGCTTGTTCTTTATTTACTTAGGCTTATCTTTTCTGATGTGGGCATTCACAGAAATAAACTTTCTTTTTAGGACTGTTTTTATCATATCCCATAAGTTCTGGTATGTTGTATTGGCATTATCATTTGATTCTAGGAAATGTCTCATTCCTTCCTTGATTTTTTTGTGTGACTCATTGATTATGCAGGATTGTGCTGTTTATTTTCTATGCATTTGCATAATTTCTGTGATCTTTTTTACCATTGATTTCTAGTTTCATAGTACTATGATCTGGTAATATGCATTGGATAATGTAGATCATTTTGCATTTATGTAAGCATGTTTTCTGGGCTAGTATGTGGAACATGCATTGCTGAGGAGAATGTGTATTCTGTTGTTGAATGAACACTGCAGATATCTATTAAGTTCTTTTGCTCAAAAGTTTGGGTCAATTCTGATAATTTTCTGTTGATTTTTTTGTCCAGTTGATCTGGTGCTAAGGGAGAATTAATTTCCCCCCTCCTATAATTGCTTTGAAGTTTATCTGATCTTTTAAGTCCAGTAGTGTTTGCTTTATGAAGTTGGGTACACTGGTGTTTCATATATTTTTGTTTACAATTACTGTCTCTTTCTTTTGAATTGTTTTCTTAGTTAGCATCACAATTTTCCCCATTGCGATCAGTTTTGTCTTGAAATCCACATTGTCTGAAGTTAGGATAGCTTGTTTTCAGGTTAGAATTGTGTGGAATATTGCTTTTTAACCCTCTGATTTTTAGTCTATGAATTTCATATTGGATTCAGTGTGCTTCGTGTATACAACCTATCATTGAAATTTGTTTCTTGATTGTATCTGCCATTCTGTGTCTTCAGACTATGGAATTGAGACCTTTCACATTGTGGTTAACATTGCAAGTAACTGATTTATTCTCGCCATTGCATTATTTTTCTGTTGCTGTTTCCCCTTCTTCCTACTTCTCTTTAAATGTTCTCTCTACCTGGTGTATTCAGTGTATTAGACATTTTGGTATTTTTGTCTGCATTGTATCTTTCTAAGATAACCTTGAGAATGTTTTGTAGTGATGGTTTGGTGGTCATAAATTTCTTAAGGTATTCTTTGTCATAGAAAAGTCTTATTTCTACTTCAGTGTTGACAGATATTTTTGCAGGGTGTATTATTCTATATTGGAAGTTGTTTTCTTTTAGGGGTTGAGACATTTTCCTCAAATACCTCCTCTACTTTATTTGCATTGATAAATCAACTGTAATTCTAATGGATTTGCCTTTATAAATGACTTGTTGCTTTTTCTAAAAACTTTTAAGATGGTGTCCTTGTGTTAGACTTCTGAAATTTTGACCATTGTGTGTCATGGAGAAGTTCATTCCTGATTGTGACTATTTGGGGTTCTGTATGTCTCATATACCTGAATGTTAAGTGTCAGAAAAGGATGATAAAAGGATGAACTGAAAAGAAGAAAAAAACTAATGTAAGAAGAGCAGAATAAGAAAACAATAAGATGAAAACTAAAAAATAAATAAATAAAAGGGAAAACATTCATAATACCTGCAAAACAGATGAAGAAGAAAAAATGAGTCAAAATGCCTGCCTATGTTTATGGTCTAAGGGTTTGTGAGGTGCAATCCTTGCTTCAGAGACCCGTCTGTCCATACACCCAGGTTATGGAAACCTTCCAAGTTGAGGACTGTCTTCACTGAAGTTGGTAAATTGGGAAAGCAATCAGACCGCTGGTCTCTGTGTTGGATGTAGGCAGTGTAATGGGATTCCATATGTGTTTGAGTCTATTCCATATGTGTTTGAGATTTTTACTAAAAGGGCCAGGCCGATTGCTGCCTCGCATGCGGCAAATAAAGCTTAAAGTAGAACTAAAATTCTTGTTTGGACAACCAGCTATCACCAAACTCGATTGGCGTTTCACCTCTACTTCTAAATCTTCTCACTATTTTGCTACATAGACGAGTTTGCTCTGTTAGCTGTTTGGAAGTAGCTCGTTTGGTTTTGGGGTGATTGGCTAAAATTCTTTTTGTCAATACACGCAGGTTATGGAAACCTTCCAAGTTGAGGACTGTCTTCACTGAAGTTGGTAAATTGGGAAAGCAATCAGACCGCTGGTCTCTGTGTTGGATGTAGGCAGTGTAATGGGAGTGCCAGCAGACCAGCACTTTGAGACTCACCCTCCTGTGAGAACCACACATTCTGGGCCTGGCTTCTCACCACGGAGGCCACAGTCCTGTGTCCCTCTAGCCTAAATTTAAAGTTCTAGGGAGGTAAAATGTCTAGATTGCATCTTTTTCACAAATGTCTCTCATGGTTGTCTCTTCCACAGTCACCAAGGTAGGATAAGACTGAAAATCCTGAAGTTAATGTTGTTCAGTAGTTGTTCTGTGACTCAGTCATTTTTCTTTTTACTTTCTTCTTTTTTTTTTTTTTTCCTGCACCCGGGATCAAACTCATGACCTCATGCCTAACAGGCAGACACTGTGCTGCTGAGCTATATCCCATCCCTGTGACTGAGTCTTAAATAATTACCTCCTTTCTAAAATGACTCCTGATTAAAACCTATCAAATGTGATGGGTGCTGCTCTAGATTTCTGCCAATTCAGTCTGTCGTGCACAAGAAGTCACTTTTGGAGTAAAACTCCATGCTATTTTTGTAGTTTAAAATAGCCACGAACTTTTCTTGGGGATAGTATTGGTGGCCAGTTTGTTATTTTTCCTTAGAGCTGCTAAACCTCTGGGCTTAAATTTTGTCCTTGGGCACTGGTCTCATCCTAGATCAGATGAACTAGGCAGTCAATTTAAAATGTTTAAAACTTTCTTCTTTCTAGTCATTCATTTTCCTATCTGTGGGATTCAATGTTTGCCACTGTTTTCAGTGCAAGAAATGTATATAAGAAACCACATCTACCTCCTTCCCAGCTTGGAGATATGTCAAAATATTTCTTCAGTTCATTTAAAACTTAATAAAAAAAGAAAATTGGAAAAGAATAGAGCTATGTGGTCTTTTTATCTGTTTATGAGCAGTGCGAGCTGTTCAGCCCCTCATCAACTTATCAAGATTTGAAATTATTTTTCTGAAGTATCCTCATTTAATGATCTCTATTGATGAAATTTTACTAGATCATCTCATCTATATTGTCTTTATTAAATAAAACACTTGTTTTTAAAAAAGTTTTTTAAAAAATGGTAAGGTAGATAATATGATGAAAAGTGAAATAAGTATTCTGATTATTAATACCTTATTTTTCACTGGATAGTTTTGACTCAGATCCTTTTATTTTACATATATATACGTATATATTATATATATCACACAGGTGACTAGTGTCACTCAGAAACTTTCACCATATATGTAAGACACAAAAATATGAAAGAACTGTTTCCTCTCACCATATCTACCTTGGAGATCTCATTGACCTAAATAAGTTGTGTACAAAAAGAAAAGGGATTTTTAAATTACTATGAATGTCTTTGGTTCATTGTGTTTAATAAAAGCCTTTTAAAATGCTGGGTGAGACCTTTATGTCACATTTTATCTTGGTGAAAAAAGTAAAATATCAGGAAAATATTAGATAGAATAAATCAGTATACATAAATATTTAAATTACAGCAATTGATTCATTTTAATATCAATGGCAGTGTATAATTTCCTATTAATTTTTTTTAGAATTATGTCTGGAACCACATATGATTTTGTAGTCTAAATACTCACAATCTCTTGTATTTGCTTCTTCTTACAAGACTGACAAGAAAATTCAGAATTAAAGTACAATTATGTGCTACTACAAATTGTCCTGGAGAAAAAACATAGAGAGAAAGGGTGAAGTAGGGGGAATGAAAGGAGGAATAGAGAGATAGAGGTGTAGAAGGGTTTTTTAACAGTACTTTTAGAAAGTGGAAAACTAGTTAATATGATGAAAAGTGAAATAAATATTCTGATTATTAATGCCATATTTTTCACTGGGTGGTTTGAACTCAGATCTTTTTATTTTACATGTATATATATCTTCTATATAAAGAAATGGAAGGAAGAAAGAAGAAGCAAGGGAAAAAAAAGAAGCAAGGGGAAAAAAAAGAATTTGTAGACCATTTAGGACACATAATAGGGAAGGCCAGAGAAGAGGGAAGTGGAATCCAACATGTTTAAAAGTAACACCTCTTTAATAAAATATATAAAATTGTTTCAGAACTTCAAAAAGTCTCCACATTCTTTTTGTACTCTAAAAAAAAGCTAGTTTAGAAAAATGTAGAAAATCGTATCTAAGCCCTATAGTATGCAAGACACAACAGGAAATGTACTTCTGGTTGCTCAGTGTTATGGCCTGGGATTTGAACAAATAAAAGAGCAAATGTGCTGTTTAGCATTGATCTTCAGTCAGTGTCAGTTTGTTTCCTGGCCACCCTCTTCAGCTCCCCTAATTCCTCCAGTTCGTCCACACCAGAGACATTTGGCAATTTCTATACACATTTTATTGTAATGACTGTGGAGGAGGTGCTACTGGCATCTAGTAGGTAGAGGACAGCTACACATTAAACATCTTGCAGTGCTTAGCTCTGTCCTCCACAGTACAGAATTACCTAGGCCAAAACACTAATAGTGTCACGGATGAGAAACCCTGATCTAGAAAACAATTTTTTTCTGGTGTCCTCACATCCTGTCCCTAAGCTATAAGGAAAATGTTTGGTACCAGGCACAGTCACTAGGCGGATCTGAAAATCTAAATTACAAGGTAATGTGGGTGGTAGGTATGCACACAGAATGATGGATACTGAAGTCATTCTGTTTTGAATTCAACATTTTTAACTGAATAGCTGAAGAATTTACACTCAGAACGACATTCAGTTCCCTTATCTGAAAATGAGCAAATAGCATTTAAATCATACATTTGTTTAGCCCATAATAAGGAAGTAGTATTAAATTCAGAGCTTGAAACATGTGTAGTTAATAAATAATTTTAAGTCTTATTTTTATCATTATAAATACAAAAGCATAAAATGAAACTTACTTTGAGTAAGTTCCAGACTGTCTACCCCATTTTTACAAGTTAAGTAAAATTCATATCATTTGTATTACAGCTTATGAAAAGAAAATTTGAGTCATTTTTAAAATCTCAATCACAGGACAGGCCATAATCTCCTTTCTAAATTCTTCACATAATTATAAACTTCTACTATCAAAACAAGATGTATTTCCCAACTGATGATAACAATGCATATATATATATATATATAAATATAAACATATATTGTATATATGCATACATTATATATATATAAACACATACCTTATAAAAACAACAAAGAACAGGCAGATGTTTGTATGTGAGTGTGTGTATGTGTTACATCAGCTGCTTGCTATATAAAATGTGGAAAAGATCAGTAACAGTTCTGAAAAAATTTAAAGCAAAACATTTTGAAATTATTGAATATATTTTCATCAACACAATATTATGGGTATGATTTATTTCATATTACAAATTCTGAATCATACTCCAAGTTGCTGCAGATAATCTCAAAGAAGAATATTACAATCCACTTTTTCTGGCTGTTTGCATTACTATAAATCATAGTACCTTTTCGTTAAAAGTGAGTAAAGCCACTTATAAATCAGAAGGCACTCACTCAGCAGTAGTGCATTAGTGAATGTTGAAATATACTGGATGATTTAGCAGAAAATGGGCTCCATGAATTGCAAGATTTATTCTATCACCATATGTAATGTCACTCTGGAGTTCTTTAGTGATACATTGCAATTTTTATTACTAGAATGATAGTTCTAGAACAAAGAGAAGCTTTTATGATAAAGATTTTATCAATCAAAATCAGGGAGTGGCCATATTGTACCAAGCAATCATATAAAAAGAGATCCTCAATGGATGTTGAGAAACTTTAAATTCTATCTCCACCTCCTTTTATATCCCTATCTATATTTGTATAGTATGATCTACAGGGTAGGATGTTAATGAAAGTATCAAGTATTTAGCTAAGAAAGATGAAAACGAATAATGGTCTTTAGAGTCGATATTATTTATTTGAAAATTAACTCATGATTGTGAAAAAGAAAAAGGGCTAATATTGATTTTTCACACACAAATTGACTCATTCTTCTGCTGTGAGAAAAAGATCCCAAGAATGTTTAGTGGCACTACTTCCTTTTAAAAATAAGAGCTATCATTTTCTACCCAAGTGTGAGCTTTAGTAAAATAGGTAATTTTGCAGTGGAATAAACAAGCAAGTGCTAAATAATCTAGACTTTGTACTTTGAACATCTTTTGAGTAGATTTTAAAGAAGTACATGCTTTGTGATTAGTGATTGTCATTAAAAATAATCAAAAGTTTGAAATACAGAGGGCAAGCAAGAACCATGAATACACCAAACTACAGCAAAGCATAGTCTTGGGAAGATTGGAGTGTATACAACTGGAAAGATAGGAAAAATAATGACGTGAATAGATGCTGATGATATGTATTTATCATCTCTGAACTCATGCTTTTGATTCTTTAATGAGTTATGTGTGTATTGCAAGCATTATAATTAAAAGGTTCAATAAAAAAGCAGATGAATGGATTTAATCATCATGCTCTGGGACTCTAGGCTACAGTTGGCAATTATAAGCTCTAGTACACTGAAGTATACTGAATCTTCAATATGATCTTCTTTCTCAATCAAAAGCAATCAGCTCAAGTCCTTTTCTGTCTCAGAATCTTTCAAATTGAAGAAAGAATTCAGTTGAACCAATTTGGGTTTTCCACTCGGTATGTAAACAGGGAAAAATGGAAACATAGAAAGGTGGCAATGGAAAATTGAAGCATTTACCAAAAGAAGACAGAAGGCCAGATTGGTTCATATAACGAGCAGATAGCCACTTTGATACACATACTGGAACAGTGTGGCAGGAAATGTAATCATTGTGACATTTATTGCTGGCCTGGCAGCTTCACTTGACAAAGAAACACCTGGCTGATTTGTAAAGTGTACACCTGGGTGTGACTTGGTGGATCATACAGAAATGGCCTTAGGTACTTTATATGGTTCTTCCCCCATTTCCCTCTGCACTATTCCTGGGTCTTCTTTCTAACTGCAATGAACGAAGCAGCTTTTCTCCACCACACACTTCTGCCATGATGCACCTGCCTTGCAGTCAGCTGACTATGAACTGAACCCACCTAAACCAAGAACTAAGTAAACCTTTCCTCTTTTGAGTTATGAGTTTTGAGTACTGTGTCCAGCAACAGGACAGCTGACTAATACTGAAAATTGCAACCAGGGGCTTATTGCCATCACTGTATTTCACCATGTAGTTTAGAATCTTTTGAAACTGGTATACATGAGGACTTTGGAAAGGTTTGACGAAGTTGGCTAGAGAAGGTCTAGAATTCAGTAAACAGCGTGTGATGGGTGACTCTGCTGAACACTGTGAAGAAGTCTCAGACTTTCAAGAATCTGAGATTAGGACCAGGGGGCAAATTTGTCTGGAAAAGAGAATGTAAAGACATTTAGACAGTGATGTGGATATTGCTGACTGCTTTTATCCAAGTTGAACTGAAAATCAGGGGTAAAGAAAAGGAGAAAAATTTGAAAGTTTAAATTTTAATCCAGAAGGTACCAAGAGTAAATCTGGGGCTGAAGGAGATATGACTGCTAAAAGTACTACTAACAAGTACTTTATGAAGGGACAAGAAGACACATACCTTGAGGGAATTTCAAAGTTCAGCAAGAACTCATTCAGAGCAGGCTCACGTGTGCAACAATACCAAAATTTCATTTGAGCCGAGTATGTTAGAATCCCTTGCTCTAAAAGGGCCTTCCTAGGGAAATGGTTCCCCAGGATGTATTTTACCGTATTTGCCTATGTAGGACCTCAAAGGCTGCCACCACCATGGGCTTAGAGGGCATAGCTAATTCTTCTGCTGATAGCAGACCTTGATGTCATTCATGGGATGCTGGTTTTATTGGCACAGATCACTGTAATAGCTGTGAGGTGAGGAAGGCTTCCACCCACATTTCAAAGGAAAGCCTAGGAGGCCCCTCAGTGAGCATCTGGGAGGGTAATGCATGGTTTTGTAGGAGTGAAGTCAAATTTGCAGTGACTATCCTAGGAAGTTGGAGATGTCAGGAATGTGGAACTCAGGAAAGGAAAGATACAGCCCTTGAGTGGAGCCATTCAAAAAGTGAGAGGTCTTCTGGGCTGCAACTAATAAGGTCAAAGGAGTAAATGAACTTTGGAACTCACAATTTGCCACCATGTGCTCTGGATGCTAGATATGGAGCTGTGTCCCAGCTGTGTTTTGGTACTGCTTTGGTCCTCCTCATTTCTGTTCCCAAGTACTCCTTCTTGGAATGGGAATGTTTCTCATATGTCATTTTCACTTGATTTATATAACTGTATTTTTATTTTTATGAGGTCCATAGTTAAGCAGTTGCATTGAGTCTTATTGTATTTTTCCAAAAGTAAGACCTACTCAGTAAAAAAGTGCTAGCATGATTTTAGAAGACACACCCCCTGAAAATGAACTCTATTATGTCTTTTGGAGCAAATATGTCTGCACTGCTGAGACGCTGAGGAAGGGATTACTACATTTACGATTATAAATTCGATAGTTATACTTGTGGAATTCTGAACTTGCAGTAGTCTTTATTTAGAAATTAGGTATGGTTTAAGGAGATAAGTTTGGGTGTTATGGTGACTAGGAATGAACTATGACTGTTAATCCAGAAATAGCAACTTCATTGGATTAAGAAATGCCTAGAAGATTAGTAGAGCAAACTTTTGGGTGTTTCTGAATGGATCATGGAATGTGGCTTTGGGTACCATATAAACACCTATGTTATCTGTCTCTGGTATTGTTCTCCTATTCTGTTCCTCAGCAGCTATGAAATACAGAACCTTGCTCTGCTACACACTTTTACCATTAGGTTCCTGTTTTGGAGCCAACTGACAGTGGACTAAACCAAACTGTGAGCTCCTTTAAATTGTGAGTATCTATCAGGTATTTTGCCCAGGAATTGGGAAGCTGACTTAACAAAATCATAAATAGTATATCTGTGCAAAACTAGAACTAAGAAACAGTATGTATAGAACTGCTATGTTATACCATGATGAGGACCCCTCGCCCACCTTCCATTTCTGTACTCTAGTAATCCTGATCACTTACATATGTAACTACTGGTTTTCCTTTGTTCTTACCTTTAGAATTTCTGTTGTATGTGCTTGGGATGGTTATCCTCTCCTTATTGAAGATAATGAGGGTAGCCTCCTTCTGCAGCTAGGGACTGTAGATTTAAGGATTAATTGTGGTTAGTTGCTTATCAAACTCATGACCTCATGCTTGCCAGGAAGGCGCTTATGCCGCTGAACTAAATCCCTGGCCCATTGCTTATCGATTTGGACAATGCATATTTGAAAGAAAAACTATTGATCATAATGGGAAGACTAGAAGCAGAGACAGAGATGAGCAAACTCAGCACTGTTACCCAAAAAATGTGGGAATTCCTGTTATTAAGAGGATTTTAAAAAACTGAATATTTGTGTCCATTTACAGTTTAGATGTTAAAGTTCTAATCTCCCATGAGAAAATCTTATGAGGTGTCATTTTGCAGTGGCAATTAGGTCACAAGGGTCAAGCTTTTGAGAATAGGATTAGAACCTTTACAAAAGAGACTTCAGACACTCTCTCACCTGTTTTTGGCCATTTGAAAATACAGGAAGTTAATTATATGCAAGTGGGAAGAGGACTCTCACAAGAACCAGATCCTATTGGCACCCTGACCTCAGACTTCTAGTTTCCAGAACTATACTAAATAAACCTGTGCAGCTTGTAAGCCATTGAGTGAATGAAACTTTGTTATTGCAGTTCAAATAACTAAAACCAGGTGAATAGAAGCACTAAAACTGAATAACAAATAACCATTGAGTTTCCTGTAGGAACTCAGGACCCTGCTCAGATGGATTCAGAACTTTTGCACTTCTCACAACTACTGAGACAAACTGAGAATGTTACAGTTTCTTCAAGAAGAGAGCAACAAATAAAACAATTCTTTCATCATAAAATATTAAAATATTTTCAGGAAAGAAAATAGAAAATTTTAGAAGTCCACCTCCTTTATATTATTCCAATTACACTGAATATCTCCTTGAACTTCAAAAAACTCCCACACACTTATTCTTTTTCTATCATTTCCCCATCTGCAATCTTATTCAATTCTTTATAGCTTCATGTATTCTCAGATGCCTTTGTCATTATGCACAGTTTCTTTTTTTAATTTTTTGTCTGAAAAATTCATCTAAACTCTCTCCACCCTCATTTCTAATCCTGGATGCCCATTCCTCCTACAAGAAACCAAGGTAGTTAGCCTACTAGTTAGGTCAAAAACTTTTATTTTCTCATCTTTGGACATATCAAGATCAAGTGTTATAGAGGTCTATCAGTTTCAGTACCTTCACTTCTTCCCTCCTAGATTGCAATTCTATAAAAGGATGAAATAAGCAGGTATGGTACACATACATGTAAACACAGAACTCTGGCAGGCTGAGGCAAGAGAGTCACAAATTTAAATCCAGCTTGAGCAATTTAGTGACTTACAGAGAGAACGTCTCAAAAAACAAAAAGTGCTGGGAATGTAGCTCAAAGTGAAGACTCTGGGTTTAATCCCTAATATGAGAGATAGACAGAAAGATGAAAAGAGACAGAGAGAGATAGGGAAGGAGATGGAGACAGAGACATAGACAGAGAACCTAAATATTTTTGTTAGATTTTTGTATTACATTGACATTTTTTGGGTGGAAAGACACAAAGTTAAATAAGTTAGAAGAAAAAGAAAAGGCATATGAGTAGCTTTATTACAAGTAAATGATACATTTTTCAGAAATTTTGTTTCAAATTGTGTTATTCATCTGGATTTGACCATGAAGACAAATCCTATGAAAGCTAGAATTGAAATGATCATATTAATAGACAACTTTTCCAAATAATTGTTTATCTTGATTAATTAGAGAAGACTGAGAAATGGTATGACATTTTTGTGAAGGTGCTGCTTATTGAAATATGCATTCTAATTTTAATCTTAGCCTAGAAATTATTCTGTGCATCACAGTTATAAAAAACACTTCGTATTGGTTTAAAGTTAAGTCAAATTACAACTGAGAAACAAATTTGGGTTTAATTGGGACATCTAGTCTTTCCCAGATAGAAGTTGACAACAGTTGAGTGAAATAAATGTCTTCTTCCCCAATAATGGGGACTTTAAGTCAACATGGGAGGAATAACAGTTACAAAAATTTTTAATATTTATTTATTTGTTCATTTATTTATTTATTGTCTTTTTGAGACAAGGTCTCACTATGCAGTTTAGGCTGACCTTGAACTCACTTTGTAGCCCCAGCTGGTCTTGAACTTGCAAGGATCCTCCTGCCTCAGCCTCCAAAGAGCTGATATTACAGGTGTGTACCACCACACTTGGCTAATATCTTTTTATTTAATTATTTATTTTGCCACAGTGCTGTTGAGAACAAGTAGGTTAGATATAAGGTCCTATGTTTTCTAATTATTATGGTGAAAGCAATCAATCCAAATATTATTTCCAAATTTGATTCTGAAAATTTGGCTCCAATTCACTATCTTAAGTCACCTTTTTTTATATCTGTATCTAAGGATTAAAATTAAGCCTGAATATATCCTTTTGTTTGCATGCTTTGTTTCCATTCTTGAAGAGTTAATGTATAAATAGGTGCCTTCATCGCAATTGAAACCCCAAGGCAATGCTTGAGAGTTAGGCCTGATTACAATCGAGTGAAGATAATTTTTCCCCCTATGACTCTGTCATAGTAATCGTCAGACTTACATTTATTGTCAAATTGGAGTGTTTCGCTGATGACTAGAGCCTTTCAACCTGAGGATAACAAAATACCGGCTGTGGAGGACATATAAATCCTAAGTAGAGAGAAAATTTAAATAATCTGTTATGCTATTTGCTTTCATCTAATGAAAATAGAGTAAAAACAGGAAAATGAATCTGCAATTCAAGCAGATACTAAGCATTTCCCTATGCATCCCAGTAGTTGACATGGCATGGGGCATAGTTCAAGCATTGCACAAAGACAGCTCAGTGGCAGCCGAGTTTCTCTGGATAAGAGTCGTGTAGCTGTCCTAATCACCCTCTTTTATTTTCCAGTTTCATCTGGTAAAAAGCCTTGAAGCAAGTTTTTCAATTTGGTGGCAGTGTCATTGCCTTTTATAATGTTTTAATCATTTATAGACTGAGTATCCATCTCAACCACCTTAGAATTTATCTTTTTTTTGTGACTTATGCACCTAGATTATTTTAGTTGACAAGAGTGTTAATTGTTTTGTAGGCTAGGCATAGATTTTTACCATAGTTTTTTTTTTCAATAGATCATTTGTGAATGTTTAACACAATCAATTAACCTTGACTACAACAAAGTCAAAACCTGCAATAATTCTCAAATTGAGTCTTCAGAGAAAGTCTAATGGAGAACATATGTGGAAATAATCTAATTTACATGCCAAAGGACCCATCCTTATGTCCTATGTTAATCAAAACCTGAATAACAGGTTCATAATAGTTATCAGTCTTTTGCTAGGGTGCATGTCACTTTACTCAAAATATAAACATATTTAATTCAGTGATTTAACTGTTTTCATATTTAGGTTTTATATGAAGATCATTTCTTTTGTGCTAGTTTGATGACAACAATTTCCGAAGTTATTTAGCATAATTTATTCACTTTGCTCAAATATGGAATAATTAAAATCAAATATCATCCAGAGATCAGTAATTGACTTTTAGTACAACTTTGTTGGGGCATTATTAGAAGGAAAACTCCATTGTTTTAAGATTATATCTTTTATTACTCTTAGGTTATGCTCAACAACCCAAAAGTTTAAAATATCTTAAAAATGTTCACTTTTTAAATTATTAATGCAAATATGTATCATTGTATACAATTTACAATGCAGGAAAACAAACAAAAATAAATTACTTGACTCCTAAGATGCTGATATATTCAGTATGGTTATTCTTTTTATTCTGAAAGATTTTACTATTTTTTTCTTACTGTAAGAAGCACTTATCTTTGGCATTTATTTAGGAGTTTAAGGCTTTTGATCCAATGGAAAATATCAAATTCCCACTTCTAATCCCAAAGGGCATTCCTAGAATAAGACATGTTTTTAAGTTTTGGTTGATGATAATCCTTGCATTAAGATGTGAGCTTCTTTCCTGTGGTCGGAAGACTTTCTCTGTATCAACCTGTGTCCCTCCTACTCTGCCTTTTGGGATTCAGGGATGAGATTTCTGTGTAACTGATCAGTGGGAAGTTGGCCATTGGAAGAAATAACCCTGGAAATTGGGTAACCGTATAGTTTAACATTAAAGGACGATAATAATGAATGTGCTGGACAAGGTCATTAACTAGAACTGGTCTAGGAAGCAGAGATATAGTTAAGCAAGAAGAAAAAAGATTTGTAGTGACACATTCAAAATGGTGTCAGTGCAGTTAGTCTGTAGTGAGTGCTAGGACCAATGCGCTAAAGTTAACTGCTCAAGTACAGCCCTGCCTTTGTGTATCTCTTAAGAACCATATTTAAATATTTAAGTGACTGAAAAACAAAGAAACATAAAAAGCTCAAAATCTTCTTTCTGTCCTATAAGTATATACATAATATCCTTTAATTTACTTTTGAATCTTAGAGTCCAATGTATTTACTATCTTCCCTTTAGAGGAAAAATCAGTTGACTTTTGTATATCCTGACATTTTCTACTTTTGTCATTCTCATTGTTTAATACTTTGCTACTTTTTGATTTCTCTAATTTGGTGTTTCACCCAACTAAATAAAATATGGACCCCTCTAAGAAAAAGAAGAAAACTAAACCTTTGAACTCCAAAAAAATACAATTATTTGCATGATGGATAAACATTAACTTAAAAGTCAAACACTGAATGATGCTTCAACTGAGAATTATGTCTAAAAAATTTATTGAAATATTACCTTGATCATCATATTAATACGTTCAATATTTTAAAAATTCCTTTAGAAAAACTGTGTACCTAACAGTCTATTATATCTTATTGGACCTCAAATTGTAGTTTAAGAAATGCCACTGAACAATGTAGGGATTGCACTATGTCCTCTCAACAAGCATTCAAATAATCGATTTCCATGGGGAGAAAATCTTAAAACTCTACGTAAATAATCTAGTGAAGCTACTTTATTTCTTACGCTCTTTTAAGTATTTTTTCTTTTTTGCCCTCACTTTCTTCACATACGTACTATAAAAAGGTTTAAATGTGTGGTCAGATTTTATAACAATCCATAAAACTGCAATAAGTATGTTCCATGTAATATGTATAAAGCATACTTAGGAAAAATTGATATGAACCTATCCATTTAGTGCTAATTTTACGAAGTCTAGATTTTAATATTTTAATGCACTTTCAAATAAACTGCCAAAATAAAATCTTTCCCTCTCTCTTTCTCGATTGTTTATTTGCTTGTTTCTTTGTGAGCTTTTTAAAAAGTTAGGTGAATTAACACTTTTCACTTTCAAATTCCATCCTAATCTTTATGATTGCATTTAGCATTAGTTTGTTGATCTCATGCATTTTTCTTAAGACCTTTCTGACCATAGCTCCTTTTAATAATGATAGTTTTTAATGGAAATATGACACTAAACATCCCAAATGAACTATTTTTGTTTATCATCACTAGAATGTAGTGAAGGCAAATTTTCCATTTATGAACTATTTAATCATTTTCTCTATCTTCCCTCAGGAACTTTAATAAGGAAGCAAAATTATTCCTGTGGGAGTCACATATTAAATTCAGTTAATGAATAAAATTTACATTTAACTGAAACACAATAGAAAAAAATAAATCTAGGGTTAAAAGATAGCATACATCTTTAGCTTTCCATATTTGATATTCATGTCCTTTCCTTACTTCCTGTAGCTTAGAAAATTTATGTTATCTTGATTAATCAATTTTTTGCATGAAGTTTATAAACAAGTATTGGAGTACTAAATAAAGATAAGAAAAGATAAACAAATATATGTTTAGTCCTTATTTATTCTTCACCCTTAGAGCTCAAGTAGTTGATAGTACATTTTCGCTAGAACAAAGGTGAGTGAGTTGCAAATCCTGTAGTTCTTTTTTTAGCTATCTAACATCACCCTCAGTTCCCAGAAAAACTACTTATGCTTTTGAAAGTAGATGGAGCAGGTAATTTCTCAAATGTGACAAAAGACTTTAGCATGGGACACAGAAAGAGAAAAGGAGGAAGACAAAAACTCACCACACTTTTTCTTTGTGAAATCAGCCTGTTGAAACTAATTTGCCAATTTGATAGGGACTGGTGATTTTGATAGTTCTGCCACATGTGGTGATTCGAGTTCCTAAAACTAGACTAATCACCCAAAGTTCACCAGAACTTCACTGCTTGATATTTGAGCCCAGGGAATTCAGCAACAAGAAACTAGACTATGATGCTTCTAGATTTATAAAGTCACAAATTCCACAAAGGTTACAATTACTGCCAGGTTATGCTGAGCAATTTCAAATGAAGATAACTATCTGCCAATCAGCATAATTAACGTCCACTACCCAAATTCTCACTTACTAAAGTAGTACATTTTATTCAGGTAAATGTGGACAGTTTTTCTTTTTCTTTTTTTTTTTCTTATCACTGCACTAAATTGGATAGTTTGATTGGCCCATGAGCCAGTAGAAGGAAAAATATCAGTACTGGTAAAATATTGTGATCAAATTTTTATCAATCTGAAAATTATTTACTGAGTAAAATTCACTTGTATGCATTACTCATGTAACAATTTCTGCAGCTTAAATGTTATAAGAACACTTTTAAAACCATAATGGACGGTGCAAAATGTAAGGCATTGTTGGGAAGAAGTGACTATAAAGTCAAGCCTCTAATTTACAAGTCATGACTTTTGTAACAAGTCAGAGATTGTGGAAAAATCAAACGTAAACCTTGGAAACAATACAAAACAATATTTTTGGACTATGTCTTGTTTGTCTCCTTTCCAAAATGTATCACTATATTTACACATTTAAGGTTTTTTAGTTTGTTTTGACTTTTTTTAACCTAGCAATACAATTTCAAGGTAAAAAAAAAAAAGCTTTTTTTCAAATTTTATTTTAAAAATGTAAAGGAAGAATACATACTGATTTCATTTTATGTACTATTCTGTTAAATTATGTCTGCTATTTATTTCTTACCATTAGAAAAGCAGAAGGCAAAAAAGAATGAATATGTTATTTCTTTTACCTTACACAACATGAGGCAGAATTACTCACCCTACTTACTCCTAATTCCTTTTTTGGTGAAGGAAGGCTGCCTGTCAAAATCAACTTAAATTATATACATATTTGATTCAAGAAAGCACAAGTCATGGAAGTCATCTGTATGTTTAAAATACATTCTAAAACTTTAGGAGGGCTGAGAAATAGAACCTAATTTAACTGCACATTGTATGTTAAAAAGTATAAACTTGAACCTCACTCAGTGGCCCACTATAAGATCAAGAATACGTCTCATTAGTTTTCTAACCTTTCAAATACAATCCATTTTAAGAAGAAGAATGATTTCTGGGGCATAGAGACCATATAAAATAAACTAGTGTTTGCTTCTGTGTGTGCGTGGGTTTAGTTTCTGTATTTCAATGGATTTTCATGTAAAGTTGGTTGAATTTTCATACAGAGGGCTGGTTGAATTAATAGTAGAGAAATATTCAGGCAAGTATCTTTATGGTGTTTGTGTTTTGGATATGTAGATTTTAGTAGTAATGTTGCCAAATGGAACAAAAATTCCATTAATCTAGCAATTTATAGAGAAAATATACTTTTTCTAACTGTCCAAGTTGGAGGAAAGGTCACGATTGAATTATTGGAGAAAATGCAGATATCGAATTCATACACAAAGATGATAACCATTATTATGAGTACTATCTTACAACAAATATAAATTGCAACAGTTAAAAGAAGTATTAAATGATCAAAAGTGAAATAAAAGAAGGTAAATGATTAAATAGAGATATAAAAGAAGGCTCAACTAAAGAAAAAGATGATTTGATTAAGATAAAGTCTATTTTATGTTTCAAAGTTTTTCCTAAATTTCACAAGCTATAACTTTTAAAAGTTCGTAACTTTTTCCTTATTTGTCTTTAATTTAGATTAAACACACAGTACCTTGACTAGTTCCTGGGCCAGATATCCAGCACCATTAAACCAAACAAACAATAATAGCAACAACAACAATAAACTGAATACAGACATGCATTCTTAGAGTCATTTTTATCTTAAGTGAGAAATTTTGGGAGGTATCTCCCCACAAAATCAACGTTTACATTAATACATTCTTCTGCGGATTGAAAAATTTTAAAGCGAGCTAAGTAAATTTTGGGAATTATTTTGATGAAACCAGAGAATCCAAGTTTCACTTTATTATCACTCAAATTAATTTGTCAATTATGTGGGGTGTGTCCAAATCAATAATTGCTGCCACATGGCCTTCCTTGCTCTCATGTAAATTAGCAGAAAGTAAAACATCTTACATCAAACTGGTACAAGCATTCATTCATTACTCGTCCAATCAGAACAGAATTGCCATTCAACAGAGTACACTTACAAGTGTGAAACCATTTGACCATGTTATATTTTAATTTGCAGAGACAAAAATGACAAGCAATTTATTTACATAAAACTGTACAAAAGCAAATTAAATTATGTAAAGAGTTCATAAATATTTGGACGTGTGTTTAATACATTTTGCCATGTTTAGCATAGTTGCGTGCATAGTGACTCATAATAAACGATGATAAATTGTTCTCTGCTTCACTATCAACATCCAAGTAGCAGAACAATAGTCAATGATTAACATTACAAACAGATCGTACCACATTGAATGCAAGTGCTTTAAAATGTAGGGAAAGTTGTCTGAAAGTAAACCCTAGGTAGCTGCAGAAATGATGCCTTCTCCAGATGTTTTTTCTGGACTTCTGCCTGGGTCACAACTAACTAGTTTTACTACATTCTTGATCAGCCCCATTACTTTTATTTATTTATTTATTTTTTCCTTTAAGGACACATTTAAAATGGCTTGGGTGTTCGGATTTCTCAAAACTGTTTAGGATGGCTGTTGGAGTCTTGGCAGTTCCTTCTTGTCTGTTTTGTCTTATTTTCCTGTAGTACAGCTTCCCAGGGTGGCCTTTCAGGCAGACATCCTTAGTACCATCTTAGTTTCTCCTCCCATAAAAATAATGCCTCTTTTGTTTCTGACACTCAGGCAGCAGGCCAGTCAAAACACATACAGAAATGATATTTGGAGATAAAAAGAACAACAGATTTTAGACTGATGCTACAGACGTTTTAATACACATAAATTTATATAGTTAATTTATAAATGCGCCCTAATGTATAATGCATGCAAAAGTCCACTTGAAATTCTTGTGTACAGAAAATAACTATAGTTTGTATACTGTACAACGAAAATGAAAGAATAGCCAAAAGAAAAAAAAATTCAAAATCAATATTTTACCTTGCAAAATGGACTAATTTCACTCCCAATTATGTCTCTTTGTGTTACTTTTATAATAAATGCTTTCACCTTCCAGTGAGATTTAAGCAGCTCATATTAATACCCTAATTTTTGTTATGAATGAACATTATTTAAGACTGGTCCATTATCCGAGTTTGTCAGAAGGCAAATTTTTAATATATTATTTATTATTTTCAGAAAATAAACATGGATAAATATATAGGATCAAAAAGTTAGGGAATAGCCCATTTCCCCTCATTGTCCAAACCAAACAACCATTTTTTTACCATAACAACAGGTATAAAAGGCACAGTTGCTTATTTTGCATTCACTCATGTATTTATTATTTTTTTTGTTTCTTTTTATTGATTTTTTTTTCAAAAGCACTCTATATGTGGAGTGGCACCAGATTTAAACTATTCAAAATAAAAGTCATACAAACACAAAATATATTTCTGTGTCATGCCAGCTCATTATATAATAAACATGTTATGGTAGCTAATTCTACTAGAATTACTGTGAATACTTACAGTACACTGAATTTTATTCTTTCACACCCATTTTAGTTCTAAAGAGAGGTTCACGAGTTAAATGACAATGGCATGGCTGTATTGAATATGGTGCAAATATCACTGGGAAATGTGGATCTAATTAATCCAAAGGTCCAGTATGACCCGTATTAGCTTTACAGACAAGAGAAGGGTTTTAAAATCGAGTGAAATGATCTATCTAGTGGTTTCAAGTGTTTCATGAAAGAAATAAAAAACACTAAAAAAAGTTTGTTGAACATCTGTGTTATGCAATTATTTCTTTGTAACGTGCAAGAAAAAATATGTATACATTTCATAAGTATCTTTAGAAGTATTTGTCTTAATAGGTACTTACAGAGTATACAAGGCAAAACTGCTTTAATGCAGTTTCCTAACAAAGTACTAGAATTACATCTTTCCATAGCGTAAATAATAATCAAACATAAGCATGTTCAATTATTGATATTTTAGTCCAATGTTTTTGTTTCAATTACATATCCTTTTTTATCCTATCTATTATACATAAACTACCATCAAAATGAAAACTCCATTTAAGAAAGAGCATAAGGAAATGATCTCAAAATAGAATCCCACTGGACAGAAAAGTGGTTTTCAAAGATAAGTATTTTGATGACCTATAGTGAACTATCAACCTATATTCCAGTATGCTTCACCTCATAGGCTAAGAAATTCTGTAAAGCATGAATCTATCCAAAGCTACCTATGTCTACAGTTCACTAGAGAGCAGTCAAGGTTACTTCTTTACCAGATAACAAACATTCTGTAGTGAGAACATTTGCTCTCTTTACTGGTTGTCCCTTATTCTACCAAGGATTGTCACTTGTCTCTGAATGTCCAGCTCAATTTTTAATTTATTGAATCATATAGATCAAGTGGCTCAACATCTGTATTTCCCATTTCTTCTCATTGGAACTCAAAAAATTCTGCTTTTTAACTTTGAGATGTACTTACTCTGAGAAATATCACTGCCCAGGACTCACTTTAATTAATTCTCAGTCTAGATTTACTTAAGACATACCTTAAATAATGTTCAAATCAAAAGGTAATTGGGGTGCTGTTTTGTTTTGATGTTGTGAGTCTTGAAATAGTTCTACACTGCATTGCATTTGAAAGTCATGCAGTCGTGCTGTGTGGAAGTGTGAATGACCAGTGAAACGTTCTAATTTTTTAAGTGTGTAATTTTAAAAATCATCAAGCATAGCTGGGATTATAAGATGATTACAGTGGATTTAATTAATAAAACCATATACGAGTATATCTTTCTCTATTTAACTACCCATAAATATGACAACCTTTTAAAAAGCACGTACTTCCCTGACACTATGCTGTGAACCTAAGCTTGAACCTCACCCACTTGCCTATTTTAATACCAAGAATATGTCTCAGTAGTTTTTTTTTTTTCTTTTTCTGAGCTTTCAAATAAAATCCATTTTAAAAAGAAGAATGTTTTCTGGGCATAGAGACCATGTAAAACAAACTAGTGTTTGAGTGTTTCTGTATGTGTATGGATTTAGTTGCTTTTGCAGTTTCATGGATTCTCATGTCAAGACCAAATCAACTTCATGATTTCCCTGATCTGCCATATGTTCTTTGGCCTCATAATGACACAATTGCTCAAGTTTGTTGATAAAAGTGGTCCCGTTCTGAAAAAAAAATTAATTGTGCAAGTAACAATTAGCATAATCGAAATGTTAGAGAGATTGTATGAGGATATTCAATGAATATATGGAATTAAAGTTGATGATCTTGACCTGAAAATAATAATATATGCCAGTTTGGGACTTCAATCCCTCACTGAGTATTATTTTGCCCTAAGTCTTTATTAGAATATTAAAGCTGTGATCTTTCAAAATGCTTTTTAATTGTCCCCCTTTATGGAACTTCAGAGGGAAGCTAATCATTTCAAAGGATTGCCCTTGATAGTGATAAACCATATTTTGATGGTATGTCTGCAATACAATTTACCTGTCCTGCTTTTGTAAACCAGCCAGAAGACACTTGAACAAAATCAAAGTGACTAAAATCATGCTTCAGTTTAGGGATAATGAGTGTGTGTTGTGTTCTGCTAATCAGGCTTGTTACCAGGAAAGAAACTTGCAACCATCTTTTTTTTTTTTTTTTCTTTTTTTCCTTGAGGGTGGGTAGGAAAGAGAGATCAGGTGCTGGGGATCGGTGAGGAGGGTCAGACATGCAATCACAAGGATGGATTCTACATTGTACATTTCAGTCAGGCTAACAGTATCACTAGATGCCTGATCTGGAGGCAGAAGTGGCAGGCAAAGCTTTGTCTCTTTGGTAGCCCCCTCTTTGTTATTAAATGATTTTTCTGTATAAGGTTTTTGCCCCTATTTTCCTTCTCATACATGAAAAGAACTTTGCTGTTGCTCCTTGATAGCCTACAGGTAAACTTCTCTTCTAGTGAGAGTATTGACAGGAGATGGCTTATATTCCCCTGTTTTTGTCAGGGGAATATCCTCAGGATTGGCTTCCTCATTTTTGCTGAAACTAGCTGCACTGAAGGTCTCATAGGATGAGGTCAACTTTTTGTTCAGGAGGTTTCTGTTGCGGTCACCCATGATGGCGGCCTCGCCATTGGCCAGCTTTTCTTGGCTTCCTCGTTCATCAACAGGCATGAAAGTAGAGAGTTTGGGCTGGCTCTTCTTCCTCTCAGGAGAAGTGCGGACTGGCATCCAACAGGAGTCTGAGTGGCCATACTCATCACACTCACGAGTGCACTTCCCAGTCAAGGCTACATCTGGAAGAGGCCTTGAATCTGAAACCAAGGAGAAGCAGCCATTAGTGTAGGTTGTTCCTCGGTAGGCTTCCCTGATACTCTATCACTCATCCTTCCAGAGAACAATTTTTACTTCATATATATTAAAAATAAGGTTTTGCAAAAAATAATTGTAGGAAGAGAAATGGACAAAATAATCAACTTAAATGTGCAGAAGAGATAGAAATACATATACTTGTTGCAGGACGGGGCACGCAGATATTCTCAAGAAATGCTAAGTATATGCTTATATTTGCATAGGTACAATTTTTTCTATGTCCACAGTAAAAGCATTAAAAAATCAACAGATACTTTTCTGTATCTATAGGTCACTCCGGAAATGGTGTCAACTGGATTTCTTCTTGCTTATGCATTAGTCATAGAATTCAATTATGCAAAACCTTATATTTAAAATACATTCTAAGGCTTTAGGATGACTGAATAGAACCTAAGTCCACAGCACATTGCATGTTAAAAAGTATAAAACAAAATCAATTTCTCTTATAGATAAGGGCACGTGAGCAATATTTCCACCTGCTCTAGTCCATACCCTCCCTTCCCCCACTGTGTCAAGGGACGTAATATGTGCTATATGATAATTCCCTAAGTGGTATATAGAGTTACATGTGCTGGTGTATTGTTAATTTTTTTCACTGGATACAAATATTATATGAGTCATAAGATGTTGGTTAAATATAGTGAGTTCCTGAATGTTTTAGGAAAGAGCATGTATTCCCAATTATTGGTGTAGCCCAATGGAGCAGGCAGTGTAACCTGTTTCTAAAAAGCTAAGTGATTTCTAGGAAATTATTAGGTATGAAAATTAAAGCAGGGAGTCAAGAAGTACTTGTGTGAATAAATCAGGATACGTTCCTGTTTTGGGGAATGATTACACATTTTCTTCCTATTAAAAATCTTTTCAAGACCATTTTTTGTTTTAAAAAGAGGAGAAATAAACTTGCATTATTCCAGCAGATTTGAAGAGAATAATCTGTAAAATTGTATTAGTGTGTTTTATAGTGTATTTCATAGTGTTACATAAAAGAAATAATATGACCACACTCCAGTATATGTCATATGGTATTTTGACCTCTGCAAATGTATTTATGCTAGTGATTTTAATATGCCAAATGCTGTGTAGATTTGGTTTAAAATAAAAGTGAGGGCTATTCAGGTTATTCCCAATATATTTGTATCCCTTGCTTTGTTTTCCCTGTATCATCACCTATATCTGAAAATTTAGGTTTTTTACAAGCTTCATTCTTTCATATACCCTGTATCAATGCTCTCCAATAATACATGCCATTTTTTCTGCAATGATGCATAACAGAAATATTGATATTTCTTTGTCCATTGATTTGTGAACAGCAGCTGGAGATTTTTATGCCATCTGCTGAGGGTTCATAAGAAAATGCAAGTGGTATTCACAAGAAATCTGAAATTCCTTTATGCTTCCCTGAAGGTGAAATGTAAAGGTGATTATTATAGTCATGCATGCTGCTATTTGACTTTTTACTGAACAGATTCTCTTAATTTTGTCATCAATAGAAAATAAATTCTTATTTTTTTAATGCTAAATTCCTTTCACTGCATGTCTCAGGTACATATTTTAGGGATACTAAAATTATACTATTGACAAGTTTTATGAATGGTTTTTGTAATCTAATTGGTTAAAATGAGCAAACTGCAAGGTCTTTGGAAATGTATCCTATTTTTGGATACTTCGTTTGATGCTGACTTAAATTATTTGAATAGGAAAACACGTTATAATAATGGAAAGTGTAAGATTAGATATATTTTTTAGTCTAATGTTACCTTTTTTCTTTTCCCCTTCAACAAATTCAAACTTTTTTTCTTATGATACATGAAAATAATTAGGTACTGAAATTTAAAAAAAAAGACTATTTGTGAATAGGGCTGTCATTCTCTGCAGAGATGCCCCAGAATTGTTTTCCATCATTTCTCTAAATTTATTTACATCTCACACAAAGTGTCAGTTTACTCCCAGAAAAGCTTTCACAGGTAGCTGTTTTTCAGGGATTAATTTGTGTTTCTAGTTTGAAATTCATTGCACGTGTTTTTCATTTGTTTGAGATGAATTTACAAGCAACTTGTAAAGCTCTATTCATGCTCTAACCCTTTCTGCTTTTCTTCAACTTATGTATATGAACTATCTGTAGCTCATAAAAAGCATTCCTTTAGATCAGTGATGGTGAGCCTTTTTGAGTTTTCAAAGATAGCAAACAGCTGGCTGCAGTACATGTGCCATAGGTTCACTACCAGTGCTTTAGATTAACTCAATTTCCAATCAACTATACAGAGGTGCTTTTCAGTTCTTTCCCTTGGTCTTAATAGTCCAGAGCATTGCCTGCCAAAATTAATTTCCTCTTATTGTTTTTAGAAAGGCAGCTCGTCTTCTGTGCCATCATCCACTTGTGAGCTGCCACATCTTTATCCAAGAAGCATGACTTTTAATAAGGATCTCCTGTCATTTCCAAAGTCACACACTTGATTGGGGACCACAGTGGAAGTTGACAAGTCTAATTGGCTGAGACATGTTGCAATGTTTGTTATCAAATTTAGAAAATAATCAGGAAAGGCTATAAGAGAATCATCAACAGCAATCAAAACTTCCACTCTTGATGACTAAAATGAATCTTTAAAAGAAATGCCGATGATTAACAAATATAATTTTTAGTATGTTGCAGTTTAATAAGGTAGAAATGAAATTGTATTTTTGTGTTTACATATTTTCTTATTTCAATTATGCAGACACGTATGATTCATTTTTAAAACACAAAATTAATGCCATCTTTGAGAATCATCTACTATAATTCTTTATTCCTTCCATAAAGATACACTTTTAAAATACCTTAATTTTTGTGTGTGTTTGATTATAAAGGAAGAGCTTCCACAACTAGTAACTCTTACACTTTCATTGCAGAATGAGCTGCTAACATCTAAGAAAATTATTTTATGATTCAGTTTAGAACTAATTCCTATAATTTTAATCAGAATGGAGACAAGCATGAAGTTAATCACCAATGTCACCAGTTGTGAAAGTTAATAAATGAAAGATGTTCTATATAAAAATATAATAGTATTCTTTATAAGCATTTGCACAATAAAGCTGGTTCTTTAGATGCTTTTTGTTTTATATTTTCCCTTCACTTAGTTACTTCAAATTGCAAGAAAACTGTATGTAGAAATGCTGTTCAGCAGATACTGTTCTTGTATAACATTGTTTGTACATTTGGTGTTTATTTTGAATTGATTATGCTATATCCTAGAATCATTGCATCATTTTGGAGAGCCAAAGTCCTTTCTTAGGCACAAAGTTAATATCCCTCTCAAAAGTTCAGTCATGCCAGGTGTGGTGCCACACCCCTGGAACCCCAGAACTGAGGTAGTAGGATTGCTGTGAGCTCGAGGTCAGCCTGGGTTACACAGTGAGTTCAAGGCCAGCCTGAACTATATAACAAGATCCTGTTTTAAGGAAAAATAAAAGAAGGAAAGAAAGAAAGAAAGAAAGAAAGAAAGAAAGAAAGAAAGAAAGAAAGAAAGAGAAAGAAAGAAAGAAAGAAAGAAAGAGAGAAAGAAAGAAAGAAATTCAGTTGTAAGCTATCATAACAATCACAACAGCAAATAATCTTAGAACCATTCATAATCTATTAAATACTTTTTTACACATCATTGCTTTTACTTTTCACCTCAACCAAATAGCAAGGAGGATGCAAACACAAGGGGTCAAACTTATGGGAGAGCTGAGGTGGAAAGATAAGTGATTTGACTTTCAGTGTAATGTTTTCCCATTATACTATATTACTCATTTCTGAAATATAACAGCTGAGTGATTTAAAAGTCAATTACTGCTACCCATACCCATAAGAAAAAGCTAAAGCCCCCTAGGAAAGGAAACAACAAGGAAAAAAAAAAAGCAGCATAGAAAACAGATGCCACAGCATCACACATTTTACTACTGAGTAAAAAGAATGCTGCAACTCAAAAGCATAAATCTCCTAAACCAGGGAAAACCGTATCCAAATTTAAGAAGTCAAGTTCTCTCCCAAAAAGAATTCATCCTTCCTAGGCAGGGAAGATATACCAGTCAAGAGGAGATGCTGCTAGATGCTGCCACAGTGACCTCAACAAGAACTGACAGACAGATAATACGTACAATCATTAGAAATAACAAGGAAAGCCCAGATTTAGAGAGGCATTTTCTGTTTCCAGAAGCTGCCCTACACTATTCAGAAACGATTAGCGGCATCATTATTACAGTGGAGCGCAGTGGACTCATTAAGACTCTGGAAGACAGCGCTGCACCAGGAAGGATTTGGAGTCTGCTGAGTTGCACATTCTGCTAGAATCCTGGCTACCCCTGCTCCATGTCCTTGATTTGGGGTTGAAGATATGTGGATCTTTTCATTTGCTAAAAGAGCACATGGCGTGCTGTGTTTAGCTTTAACATAAAACCACCTCGTTTTCCTTTTTTAAAAGCTTGTATACTTAAAGCTGTATGCGTCATTTGCTTTTTTCTTTTATTTAACAGGAGATATATGAATTATTATTCAATGTGTAAACATGAGATATATGGAGACAATAGGAGATATGTGGGTTATTGTTCAGTGTGTAAACTGCTCAGCTGTTCACATTCCTCTAATTTGTTCTTTGTAATGAAGTACAAGCTCATTCTTAATATTTCTTGACAAAACTTTGCAAATAAAAAACCATGGTCTTTTCTTCATTTTGAGAGAGATAAAAAATAAACTATTTTCCCTTTTATTTTAAGTAGTTGTTTTTCTTTTTAACCTTGTTGAATTCCACACATATAAAGATTTCTTTTTCTAGAAACACCTTAAACTCTTGTTCATTTTGGTAAACTATAAAGTCATAAAAAAAGATCTTACAAAAAATGAGTAAGAAAAATGAAGGATAAGTAGCAAAATTTCCAACATACATTTTATATTACTTTTATTTTAGTAGTCCAAATGTATGTACTGTATCTCTTTTACTCAAATGGTTAAAGCAAATGTTTTGCTTTAATATAGCTATCAATATTGTTGATTTTCACTTTATATGACAGACCTTAGAGTTAAATAAATGTCAGTTACAACTTTTTATTTTGAAAGTTGTTATTGCAATCGATAAAATTTATGAGTAAGGGGAACAGAGCTGAAAATGGCACTCTGAATTGTATTGCCTTTTTTAAATATAGCCAGAAGAGCCCTGCCTTTTGCCAGTTTCAGAAATTTGGCAAGACTAGGTAGGCAAACATAACAGATCACTGTGGAGTATTAACTGCTGCGACAGACAAGCAGTTGACCTTTGCAATGTATGAGCGCTTTCTGGAAGACAGTCAAATGGATAGTTCTGAGTCACTCAGATTATGAAAAGCAGGTTGAGCTCCCTAAAGGCTGTTGAAAATGATCAGAAAATCTCTGACCTACATGAGTTAGAGGAGAGAATATAGACCATCTATTTGTTCATCCCTCACTTTAGGATCATTTGCATCACTTTCTTCAAAGGGCAGCAAACTTTCAGAAGGAGTAGACTTGGAGTCACAACACTGAGATTCTAGGCTTATCCATCTATAAGCTGTGTGACTTTGCATACGGTTTCTCTGAGCTTCAAGTTCCTCTTTCGTGTGATATTCGTACCTAAACTTATTGTAACATAAAACAGTTAATATATATATGCGATACACAGTATGGTCTATGCTACGGTCTAGGTGTCCAATATCAGAAAGTTATAGCCCCTTGAGCAGAATTAAGGATTTTCTCTCTGTGTCTCTCTATCTTTCTCCCTCAATCCCACCTTCCCTCCCTGTTCCTCACGCAGGTTTCCTGAAATGAGATGGGTATGTTTAAGGAATACTCTCGGAACCTAAGCAATCTAGATTCAAAGCCTCATTATGTTTTTGTACAGTGTGAGACATTACAGAATTTGTTCACCTGTAAAATGGCATAAGAATGATATCGTTCTTCAAAGAAATAAACCTTCAATAACTGTTGGCTACTTCAGGCACACAATCTCTCATCTGAATACAGTCCTCAGACAGGCCCAGGAAACCAAAGGTATTACTTTTCTAATAAAATTACAACAAATCACATTGGAACTATTAAAGGCTACTTTTACTTTCAATTTATGTCACATAAAGTGATTGTTTATATATTTTACTGTGGAATCAGAGGGTTTAATTAAGCACATAGTTGCCGACTGTCTTAGATTTTTAATATGTGACACTTGTATGATCTTACTTTTTCCAACATATGATAAATTCTGGCTTTTAAAATCTATCTGGTCTCAATGGTTTCAGATAACATTGTAGAACATCTATTTAGAGTTACATTTTCAGCATTACAAATGGAGTTGTGCTGATAAGCACCTAAAATACATCATAGCTATCATCTGTTTAAGAAAGTATGCTTGCCACCAAGTCCTACTTACTCCAAACCAGGCATCCCCCCAATACTTGTTTACTAAGAAATGTTAAGGATTTACTAACTATGCAGCATGGTAGTTCAAACCTCATGTACCAGTGTTTGCAAACTGAACAGATGAAATTCATGATCAATCACTTCACTTGAAATTTGACTAGGACACAGGGTTGCTGGTCTACTATCTTGCTTTGACTTTGCATAAAATGTAGCATCTAAGAATAAGAAATTAATTAAAACAACAAAAGGACAAATACTGTTCCTATATTAAAAGTAAAATAAAGTCTTTCAGCCAGACATTTGCAGATTTCATGATGTACGTATATGATTGTTTTAAGTTATGAAATAAAACCAGAGAATTTTCTTATCTCCCTAAAGTCACTGCTTTAGCATATGACATTACTGTCCCTACTGACATGATGTAGAGTCTATTTCCCAATCTCTTGAAACTGGGCTGGTTTTGACAACTACAATGTGGCAGAAGAAATGCTGTGCTGTATTCAACCTAGCTTTTAAGAGACCTTAAAGTTTGTACTTTCACCTTTTGAGTTGTGGCATCACTTTCCTGAGAGGACATAGTCTAGCCTCTTAGAAGATGCAAAACCACTTTCGAAGGAGCTTCAACCTTCCCAGCTGTCACAGTGAAGTCTACTGCCAAGCTGCTCTCCAGGTCTCCAACTCTCCACAGCTGCATGAGTGAGCAGCAAAATTAGCAGAACCATGAAGCCAGTCTACAGAATGTGAGAAACTACTAAAGTATGCTAGTTTATTTGAGGAGGATTTGTTGATGAGCGATAGATCACTAAAATAACAAGCAAAGGGATATTGCATTATGTGCTATACATAAATGGCTTCAAACAACAGCATGAGATTTAGAAAATAATACATTCCGCTTCTTTGATCTGTCCTTATCATGAATAACAAGCTGATCAATATTAGTGCAAGTGCAACCTTTCAAAAGAACATTTTCATAGATATAAGCACATTTAATTAAGAAGTTCAAACAGAGGGCTCCCATATAAAGCTATGAAAATTCTTGTCCTTTAATTACAGGATTTCACTCAGTTATCCCTTGGAGTGCTCTAGTTCCGGCTGATATGACAATATTAAAACATTTAAACATGTTTGAAAGCATCAGCAACTTTCCCTGGTACCTTAGGCTAAAGTCAGTTAAATAACAATTGAATGTATCCTAAGAAGCATTTACTACCCCGCGGCTCAGAGCGCTGTCTCTGTGAATGTGGCATTGCTGAACACAGTGGTGACTGTGCATGCCGTGTCTCAACGAGTCCTGCTGAAACAGTTCAAACATGAATCTGCTGGTAGGCACATGAAAACTGTACAACAGCAGGCAAATATACGGGGAATGCTTGAGAGTGATCATTTCATGCAGATCCAGGAATGTGGCTGCACTCTGCTCCCTCACTTCACGCCTTCATGTGAAAGAACAGAATGGAACGAGAGAGAGGGAGGAAGGGTTGGAAGTGATCTGGGATGGATGAAGAGTTCATAAAACCCACAAAGAGGCTAGGAACATTTACCTCACAACTCACCCAAGGGTTATCCTGCTGAGAATAGACACAATTGTTTGAACATTCATGTTTATTTTGCTATTGTAACACACATAGCTTTCAGATTTTCTTTCTAAGCTTTTGTATTTTCTTTGATCAGCAACTGTCGAGGTCAAAGACTTTAGTAATCTGATGAAAATTGGAAATATCGTCTCCTCTCACAAAGGCAAATGTGTATTCACAGCATAAAATTCATGTGAAGTTTAATTTTCTACCTGAAGTACAGTGCCATTTTTTTCCAGCATCTTGGTGGATGGCCCAAAGAAGTTATAATTTAACATAAAGAATTCTACCTCCATTGACTTAAAAGTTAAGAAATATTTAATGACACAGTACTCATCATCAAAAAAAAAAAAAAGAAAAGAAAAGAAAAAAAATAAACTACATGTGGTGACTGTCATTTGGTGACAAAGAGTTTTAGAAATACAAATACTTAAATATATTTTGATGTGAGAACAATATCTGGGTTTTTATTATGTTAATATTTTAAGTTAAATTATATAAATGCCCCAATCTACAAATTCCAATAATTCCTTATGCTTAACTAGAAAATCAATGAATGGAGACACTGATTGCTAATCAAAAATTTGTAAAAATTTTCCTTCTTAAAAATCTATATTCAATATTTGTTTCAAATCAGTGTCTTAAAGTTTCATTTATTCATCATGGAAGGGAAATCAACTTTGAGATAATAAAGTTAAAAACTATTAATTCAGATAAAATTTTAAGTTAATAAAATCTGTTAGCTCCTTTATGTTGTTTTACTGGAAACTGTGATGTAGGCAATACTAAAAGAGTTGTAAATTATCAAGTCCAAGCCATTTTGTAGCAATGATCCACAAACTTCAAACTTCTGACCTAAGTGAGCAATGATCATTTCCTGGCATGATATTTTTATTTTTATCTTTCTAGATCAAGTACTAATCAAATGTTCTTTAAAGGACAGAAAGTTGTTGAATACATATGCTGAAATAATAGTCTGTGAGTGAATGTTTACTGTAAATATAGCACTCAAAGGTCCCACTATATCATCTTTTGCTGTAGTCTTATTGAAAGCAGTGAGAATTTTATCTTTGCTTCCCACGACATATGTATTCACAATATAAAAATGTAATAACTATATATAAATAAAAAGTCAAAAAAGAAAGTGATAAAAGAGATAGTGGAAGTTATTTTCTCAAATTTTCTTTCATCCTATCCATCATGATAAACCATGTTTCTAAAAACTGAGAAGTTAAAAGGTAGCTTCTATAATGTTTTTCTCATTAAATATCTAGACACTTAGCAAATAAAATGTTAAGTGTTCAACTAAATTAGGATTGGGGCTATTTACAGGAAGAAATGTATCACTGCTGTGGCAATAATATGATAGATGGTATTTCTTTTTGTTACTTTATGTTTATTATCATGTGTAAAAATCTAAAATTGACCATACTATGGCTCAAATCATGAATGAAATATAATTATAATGCAATTAATTTTGTGCAGTGGAAATCATAGCGATTTAGATTTACAAATATTTCAATTTTTTCTTAAGTAGCAAACACTATGATATTCCTTTTCTTTCTCACTCTGGTGATCTTAGAAAGCTATATAATTATTTTAATGATATGGCTATTTTCCATTCTAAACTCTTTGCTTGGAAGTGCCTGTAGAAATATTTCACAAGTCATACAGAAAAGCTTATCTAGTTGGAAATATTCCTGTAATAACAAGGTGTGTTGCAACAGATTTTTTTAGTCATTGTGATTTGAGAGACAAAGATTTCCCCCTTCTAGAAAGTTTTCAAGTAAACAATGAGTTCACAAGTACTATTGAGAGATGTGTTCCTGAAAGTTGTTGGGAAGAAACTGAAAAATCATTTAAGGGGAAAGATGCAGCATTTGGAATGGTGGCTCCTTAAAACTCTGATCAATAAGCTGATCAGTTAGAAACTAAAGTTTGCAGTTACAATTAGGACCAAAAGAGTGGTGAAGAGCTCAGTACCATGGAGCAGGGAAATAAAAGGAAAGGGAAGAAAATGATCTTTCATGAGCAGCTAACAAAACCCAATGAGCATATAGTGGGAGGGGAAATCAATGAAGCAATGCTGGCTCAGTTTGCTTCATTGACTTTTGCTGCTCATTGAAATGTTTTCTTTTATTTGATTCCTTGTATTTTTGAGAATGGTGAAGTCTCACTGTTGAACACTCTTGCATCCTGGGATGGCTGGAGAAGCAAATTTGGGAGACCCCCTGACATCTGCCTTACATTTTCCGCTCTACATGAGCTCAGAGGCAATTTCAGAGCTTTGTGTACGCTGCCCTTAGTTTTTGTTCTCAAAACCCAATGTCGGCAGAATGTTCTCCTCCAAAGATGCATGCATACTAAACCTTGGAAACTGTGCAAGCACGTTGAAGGGAACATCGCACCCTGGATAGTGTTAAAAATGCTACTTTATTGTCCATGAAAGAAGGACATTATACTGGATTATCCAAGTGAAACAATTTATAATCACAGAGTCTTTAAAAGCAGAAATGGTAGAGAGAGAGAGTCAATGTCAGAGTAAAGTGATGTGAGAAAGATTCAATCTGTCTTTGCTAACTTTGAAGAAAGAAGAGCGGGCTACAAAGGAAGGAATATGAGAAGACTTTAGAAATTGGAAAGGCAAGGAAAATCATTCTCTATTTAAAGTACCAGAAAGGAAAGCCACATTTCCAAAATTTAGAGTTTAGTCTTATGATTGATGTCAGACTTCTGACGGACAAAATTTAGAATAATTTTTTGTGGTTTTAAGATCTTAAGTCTGTTGTAAAGTTTTTTGTATGCAATAGGGACTTGAAATATGTTTTCTCTGGTCAGAATAAGAACAGCATAGACTTCCTACTCTTGATCTTTTCTATTCCTATTTCATCTGTTAAAGGAAACAAAGATGAAAAATTCAATTTCTATTTTCTAGCTGAGTTATGTGTGCCTAATTTCAGTAGTTTACACTCGAGAATTTTCATATTACACTTATGAGAATTCCACTTACCCATAAAATTTATTTGCCCATGTTCATTCATATATGATTAATCAATGTAGCTTTTTTTTGTCCAGTAATATATAAATAACTCACTTTTCTGGTTAGTATTTGGTTCTTCCATCATTCAGTGATAGTTGCCTGTGATAGTTCAAGCAAAGTCACTTTAACCATTCTATACTTGGCAGTGTGATACCCAAAACCAGATAAAAGAATATAACATAATATCTAAGAAGTACAGAGGCAGATAACAGGGCACACCCCCAATGAGCAGTTTACAAAATTTATGGTATTTTTCCTAATTTTTATTGCCTATTTTTTCCCTGATATTTTAAAAACTGGATTATTTCCTTTTCAGTGATTACCAGAAATGTTTCTCTAATCTTAAAAAAAAAAAATTAGGATTATTTTCAGAACAGTAAGTAAAGTAATAATATGTCTCCCTAGTTTAAAACTCGGCTCCATAAATATCATTTAACTTCAAAACCCCTTATTTTACCTCAGAAGGCCATTTTGGATCTGGATTCTGCCCATCTCTTAAATCTCATCTCTTCACATTCTTATATGTTCTCACCTGCTACTGCAACAAACAGATCTAATTGTAGGTGTCATTTGTGGAAAGTCTCACGTTGCTCCATGTCTTCATATTAGTGTGATGCTTCTTCTGCCTTATTACCTGCCACTTAGGAATCCTTCAAAGTCCTGTCCCAGACTATCTCTTTGGAAATTTCTTCAGGCCAGCCTAATTTATATTTTGTATCTAAGTTTTTTTTTCTCCTGAATCTACCTGTGTCATAGCACTTAATATGCTGCACTGAAATGTTTCCTCTTTATGTAACTTTTTTTCTTTAAGTTTAAATCTCTATGGGTAGAATGGTGATAATTTCACTATAAAATCTTATAGATTCTAACACCATGTAGTCCCGTATGCCTAGTGTTGAACACATGAATTATTTATATAGTACGGTGATAGCCCGTAAGTCGTTCCTGATGATTGTGTCGTGATGGCCAAGGGACACGTATTCTCATGGTGTCTGTTAATCATAAGGGAAATGTCACTGGCCAAGCTGAGAAAGTGAAGTGGCTTTTGCTTGCTTGCTTGGTATATGCTGATCTAAATGGTCTTCTCCACCACTAAATCTCCCCATACCCTTTCAGCAACTGTACTCTGATCTAACTGATATTTCCTTTCTAACAGGACAATGTGTTTGATTGGGAAAATTTATACATATGTTTTATAGTAAAGTATTCAACAGTCATACTCAGTCTAGGGGTTAGGGAAGACTGTCATTGATGCTAAGAAAAGAATACTATACTTAGTGGTCATGAGGCTATATAGAGATATGAATTAGTTTGATAAGATTCTTTGGTTATGAGTGATAGTTATTCTGTAGTTATCTTAATGTTGCCAGGACCTCTGAATAGCAGTTGTGTTTGTCAAAAAAAAATAAACCATAGAAGTAGAATTTATTATTGACTTATACAGAGCTCATTTACTAGATACATTTTTCAAAACAGAGAATCATGAAAGAATAGATAAATAGCATAAAGTTCTTGTCTTTCATTCTTGTAATAAAGATGCTTTTACTCACTGGACTACAGTCCCAGGTTTTTATATATATATATATATATATATATATATACATATATATATATGTATGTATATAATGTTTTTTTAGATCAGATCTCACTAAGTTGCCCAGATGGATCTTAAACTTATAATATTTCATCTCAGTCTTCCAAGTACCTGAGATTGAAAGCATGTACTACCACATCTATTATTAGGAGTACATTCTAATATGAATCAGGTAGGCAATGTGATAACCAAATATAGTCTGTTGAACTTTATTTGCCTTGTGATAGCAATCTAAAGGATACATTTTAAATGGCTATCATCAGTTTAGGTCAATACTTTTCAAATGAATATTATTATCTCTAAACTAGAGGTTAAATTCACTTAAGAGGCAATAAGCAGCTTTACACAAAACTTATGTGAAGATTTGGGTTGTTTTTATATGTGTGCATATGAATACATGTGCATGTGTGTATACTTGATTCCTATATGAAATGAATTTCTTATTGTGAGTCAAACAAAAATTTTTATAATATTTAAAACATATCAAGGGCTGACAGTGTAGCTCAGTGGCACGCCATTTACCTAGCATATGTGGGGACCTGTATTAGATTGCCTAAATAAAAAATAAATAAGCCATATCAAACAGAAATTATTGTATTCTTGGCTATTTCTAAATAAAGTATATATAATTATATGATATTTAGTACAGTGGAATGTAGTTTTAATACACACAATACCATCTTGATTTTAAATGGTACTCTTGTTATTTCAAATTGAATTTCAGTGACTAGTTATTAAAAAATAACTTAGATTACCAAAGCAATAAAGAACAGTCACATCCTCAATAGCAACTTGAAGAAGTCTACTGTAAATACTTTTTGATACCTTGAGATACTATGAATTTATAACCAATTCCCCAGATTTAAATTTTCTAGAATTAGATGTAATTGCAATAAGATTTCTTATAAGTCACTTAAATCTTGTGATAGACTTTGATTTATTTCAATCAGCAAATGGCAACAGACCCTTTAGAAAAAGAGGACTTAATTTGATTTCTTAAAGTCATATAGACATTAAGATGTAGGACACATTTAAGCTGTCTAATTGTACTGCTGGTGTACTGCTTAAGTATTAACCTGTCACAATGTCAAATTATATACATTTAAGCTTTTTCTTTAGTAAAACGTGTCTGCACTTAACAAACTCATCGTGTAAAAAATTCAAGAGTGCAATTAGAATGTCATCTCTCCAACAGATGATTTAAGAAACACATGAATCAGAGCTCAGCAGTCAACATAATTTCATAGATAATCGTGGCAAAATTATGGTACTGCAACAATTCAAAGGGAGTACAGTGAGGCTAGCAGACAGTGGTGATCAACTCTTCATTTCCACCATCTGCCGCACGCGCTCTTTATTTAAGTCTTTTTGTGTGTGTGTTTGTTGTTGCCAATGTTTCAGTTCGACTTTGCCAGCAGAAGGCATCACATAGGAAAATAGGTTTTTCATGGTGTAAACAGATTTTCCTATGAGTGCAATGAATTAGTTTCGCTGGCTATTCTGCAGCTCTTAGTCAAAGAAAACGGACTGGTGGGAATTCATTGTAGCAAAACCTTGTGCATTGGCCAGTATCTTTTAACAACTCAAGTGAACTAATTTCTGTAAAAAAGATAAAACCACAAGAATTGTAACAATGGGAATCATCACTGAAGCATATGCTTTGCCAGTTTCTCTTTAAATGATTTACTTAAAATTTATGTGAACTGCATGGATTGCCCTCCATGAGTATGAAAACACAGCAGCTGGGGAAAGCTGGAACTCTGCTTCCTAACTTGTCAGTCTTCCCTGCTGCGCCAATAAGCTTAAGGCCCTTTCGTCTTGAGACTTGCTCTGGAAGGATGTAGAACTGAGTAGAATTTTCAGTGTGGAAAGGAAATAAAAAGAGATGTACTTCACTGAAGAAAACTGGCATGAAAGTTCCAGGCTCAGGGAAGAGGTCACTGTATTGTGAAGCCATAAACATTCATTCCAAATACATTCATTCATATTTTTGTCAAATATTGATATACTAGATATTATTCCAAAACCTTTAAATATAACTTATTGTATATTTCCTCAATTATACCAAAGGGAAAACTAAGGCACAAAGAGGTGAATTATCCAAGAATTTACCATACTGAGTGTGTTATATGCTTACAAAAACCAGGCAGTCGTACTTCAGAACTGTGTTCTTTACCATCTTAGTCTACAACATCTCGATGAACAACATATAAATATATGATAAACTCTGACTGTGAATTTGAAAAAGAATAATCACCTTTATCTAAGCTGAACTGAAGCTGGAAAGCGTTCCTCTATTCATGGAAGAAGCTGGATGAAAATCAGTTTCCCTGGATGCCAGATGCAGTGGTAACTGCCACTACATCTAAAGTCTTATCTTGAAATAATAGGCATATTTTTAGCTTGGAGAGATAGAAAGGTGGAAACTTAAGTGTGAGGAGAAGTTCCAGGGTCAAAAACCCTGGATGTGTTGGGATGCAACCTGTTTTTCTTTTGGTTTCTCACTCACAGCTGAACTTCAGTTGGTCTTTGAAAGGATGAAGAATTTTCTATCAAAGTCAAAATAAGGAGAGTAAATTACAGTGTTGGGAAAAGCCTCAAACTTCTACTATTATTTAAGCCATATTCAGCTAAGAAAAAGCCTCATCTTCACGGGATACTTCTATTTTAAATTTTACATTGCATTGCAGGAACACTGCTCAATTATGAGGTTTGTGATCATTGTCATTCCACAGATAGAAAAGCCATACTGGGAAATGGCAGCATACTGGGTTACAGTGAGCATGAGTGGTAAAGAGGCAACTTCTTGGCGAACTGGTTGTGAAAAGTGGAAACAAATACTTTAAGAACAGAAAAATGTTGTATGACTTAGACAGTTATTTGGAGCGCAGAACATATCAAAGAGATTAGATAAAGACAGAAATCATAATTGGGTTGATTTAATTGGGAAAAAACTAAATGTACAGATGTCTTGAGAGAAAATGAACACAAAATGACATTTGAGCTATTCTTAATCCCTCCTACTTAAATCCCAAAATTAAACAAGTAATTGAACAATGTCTGTATTTTTGCTTTATTTGGGGATATATAATTACATTCCAAACTAAGATATAACTTGCAAGATAGGGAAAACTACATATATTAATAGATAGATAAAAAGGTAATGGTGTCTTCTACATACATACCTTTAGCACTTTTCACAAACATATTTTGGAGCACTAAAAACAAGGAACTTTGCACTATATAAATCTTCATTTTCACTTGTGATTGTGGATCAGTGAATCCGAGTGGTTAACACAGTGGGAACTGAGCAAAAAATGTCTAATTTGAATTTGTTTTTGCTCACTTACCCATTGAGTTTACCACTTTGAGTTGATCTGAGGATTAATTGAGACATTGCAGACCTAGTGTTTATCCTGAAGTTCTGCAAACACAGAGGAACTCAGTATCTTTTGCTGCTGTTGTCACAACTGTTGGCTTTTACTCTTTCTTATATTCTTTCCTTACATATATTTGAATGTGAGAATACTAATTTGAAATTATTGAAATTTACATAACTTTTTCAGTGTTTTTTTTGCAGGAAATAAAAGGAGGGGTGGTAGCCTGAATGTCTTAAACTTTTAGTGCATTTAGCCATTGACTACAGGAAAGCAGTAATGCTATTCACATGTAAAAGATTACAGATTCATGTCTTCATGTTATAATTTATAGCACCAAATTCATTTGTTCCAAATAAGTCCCAAAAAAGTAGATGAAAAAAGTGTAACTTACAACGTCGCTTATTTTTAAATTATTTAAATTAATAAATGTTAATTTTTGATAGATATTGAGGTGAATCTATACATAAGTTTAGGAAGAATAAATGTTTTGATATTTGTCCAATTCACATACATAGTCTCTCTCTATTTATTTAGGTTGCATTTGAGTACTTTTGATCAGTTTTTGTAGGTTTTAGGATACAGATAATGAAGGTATTTTGGTAGACTTATACAGTAATGTTACTTTAAGCTTTTTTGTGATGTTGTAACTTGTGCTTTTGCAATGGTACTTTTGAATTGTTCATTGCTTGCATATAGGCCAACACTAGATTTCTCTATATGGCTTTGTGACCTTGTAGCATGACTACTAAACCTGCTTGTCTGTTCTATTGATTTTTATGCAGATTCTTTGTAAATAAAAAAAAAGAAGCATTAACTAGTTTAACAAATATTAATGGTGTTTGTAAAAAAAATGTTAAAAATGTGTATTAGAAGAAGTTTAGAAGAATTATAATTTGACTTCAAAAATTAGGTGTACATAAGAATGATTTCTCTGACAGTTGGCAACATATTTTATAATTACTAGCTGTTCGAAGTTAACTGAAACTTAATCTTTCATGACATGCACATATATAATAACAAAGGCCAAAAATAATAATTAGTACCTTCATCTACTTAAGTATGTATTATCGCTTTTCCCCCAAAGAAAGAATTTTTATGTGATCACTATTTTGTACATTTTTAAATTACACTTTTTTACTGCTTAACTTACTTTTTTCATGTGGAGATGTGAGGTAGTAAAGTTAAGAAAATCAAAGAGAATGCTTGTTTCAATGGAGTGTAATCCACACCTTAATATTGGGGAGCACTTTAAAAAGTTTTATTTAAAACAGTTTAAATGGACTAGAAAGTTTTTAAATGGTGCAGAACCCCAGTTAATGGGGATCAAGTTACCTTCCAAAAAAGGAGAAATAAGAAACAGCTTCCTGTTGTGCATGACAATGAGGCCACATAATGCAAGATTCAAGGGCAAATGCAGAAGAATTTAAAAAAGGGAAAACAAACATCTTGAGATGACTTTTCCTTTAAAGTAACTGTCAGGGAGAACTTCTTAAATAAACTACCAAAGATGAGGGATTCATTTACTCAGTAGGCTGTATTAAGAAGTGCCATTCAACTATTACAATCATTGTTTAGTCAAAACTAGGACGAATTAGCTGCCCATGATATATTGTATGGCTCTCAAAGTGTACACGGGGATTTGGCAAGATTAAGAACATTTAGAATTGCAGTCAGGTTCCAGATTCAGCATAAGACAGTCTGGAAAAAATGAGTAGATATACATTATTCATGAATTTGGAGAAAAAGGAAAATAAAATTGCTTATAGTGTGTCTAGATAGTTATAGCTAAATGTTCTGAAATAAATCAAACATGATTTTTCTTCCTTTAAAAAAAGTAAATAAAAATTTCTTGCTGAATAGTGATTCAGATGTAATGACAATTTTGTTGAATACTTAACCCCAAGGCCACAAACCAATAAGAAAAATGAC
Source organism: Dasyprocta punctata (assembly GCA_004363535.1). NCBI lineage: Eukaryota > Metazoa > Chordata > Mammalia > Rodentia > Dasyproctidae > Dasyprocta > Dasyprocta punctata. The sequence goes on along the minus strand of RJWM01002328.1, from coordinate 77,678 downwards.
CATGAAACTTTTTCCTGCTGGGCAAAATAAAATTAAATCTGCTATCTCATATGAAGAGCTACGCAATTGTTTTCTTCCCACAAAATGGAATTCTTTATTTGAATCATCAAGATGTTATCATTATATTAATTAGTTTAAAACTAAGTTTAAGCACCTTAAAATAAATGAATTTCTTTTTGAGAGAAATAGGTGGCCCATAGTTGTATGAAAATATACACTGTTGATTTTATTTGGAGGCATTAAAAGACACAAGGACATAAAAGTCCTTAAAACTAAAACATCACAAATGGCAAAGCATCCAGAGATTAGAGTACTGTAGCTTGCTGTAAACCACAGGATATCTTCTTACAGAAATAACTTACTTTTCAGTTAATTATTCTTTGAATTTTTAAGCAATCAGGTACAAGTGATAACTTTCTAATTTGTTTCTTTGTAGTTAAGGAAGTCATAGCATAGCCACTGATAATTTTTTTTTTTTTTTTTTGCATTACTCCTTCCTAATGTTACTCTGGTATTTAAAATAACAAAACAAAAATAAAATACAAGAAAATAAAACCAGATAGCCTGCTAATTTGTAGATGTTGTCTCTTATCCTCCAAACTTGTATTAAATATTTTATTCATCATGAATTGAGTTTGGTTACAAATACCTTTTTATCTCATGGCAGTATGTAAAAATGAGAATGAAGACATTGTACAAAAGACTTGCCAAACATCTGGTATGTCTTTTGCATATCATCACATGAACCTGTGAATGATGACCATGTGCTGATTACATTCAACACACACAATCACTAAGATAAATAATTAAGCTGTCATAATGAATGACATGCATTTATCCCCATAAAGTAGGAAAAATAGCTTGGGGCATTCAGAAGACTGCTAAGTGTAAACTGTCATTATTATACCAGTTCTCATCATGAAGATTGCTTATTTAGTGCCTGGCACAATTTAGAGCATCATTTTTAATGAAAGAAAAGGAAAAAGAGGCAAGATTTGTTATATCTATTTTCCACAGTGTTAGAAATAAGTAATAGGTGTCAAATGATTTGTCTAAAGATCAAATCTGGAAACTGAAAGACATATAAAGGATTTGGCGGGCACAGGTCTCCTGGAATAGATATTCCTGTTTCTCTACTCTTACCATTTACCCTGGAGCTTATCATAGTTACTTAACCTGCTTAGCCATTGATTGACTCTACACTCATATTTAAACACAGTATGAAGTATAAATAAAATTCTGTCTCAAATATCTGGATATGTACACGTAAGAAGTTTTCAATAAAGGATACATACCACTCTTATTATTTACTCTTTCCATTATACATAATTTCAGTGAACGTATGGCAAACAAAATAAATACACAGAACAGATAAATAAAAACTAAAACAAAAAGACCAAAATGAAGGCCAATAATAGGAATTTTAGTAGAAAAAAAAATCAGAGTACAAAAGAACAGAGACAGGCAAGAAAGGAGTTAAAAGAAGAAAAATTGGAAGTGCCAAAGGAAGGAAGGAGACAAGGAAGGAAAGAAGGAGGAAAAGAAGGAGAAAAAGGCAAGAAAAGGAAAACAGAACTAAGAGTGGGAAAGAATGGAAAGAAACACAAGGGAAGTGAGAAATGGGAAAGAAAGAATAAAAGGAAAAAAAGCAAAATTATAGCTACATTGTAAGTTTTTAGTTCAATATTTGCTTGTAGAAAAGTATATGAAATGTATGTTTCCTTTTATTTTATACAGGTTTTCAATTTAGCTTTGAGCTGGTGTGTATAAGCATTGACTCTCAAAGGTTACAGACATGACAGGTTCATCTGAGTTGGATCCATCAGGTGTGTTATACGTAGTCTCCTTCCTTCCTACACGTATGGACAAGCTGTAATGTAAGGCTAAAATATAATTTAGAAAATGACTCTTGAGGATTTTAGTAGTTGTCATGAAACAAACAGGAACTGGGTGAGATGCTAATCACATCCTGTTACATACAAAGGAAAATACACAAACACCTATAAAATAATTCTAAAACTGGATTGTGGTAACAAATTAATAAAACAAAGCAAAACAAAACAAACATGAACAGCGAAAACCATGGGTACAGCAAAAAACAAAAACTGCATTAGAAAAAAACTGTAGATCAAATTATGGATCAGCTGAACATTTTGTATTGCCTATCTTTATCTTAAAAAGTTTCTATTAGTACTCAGCAAAAAAAAACAGTGAGCCAAAAAGAACAGTTAAATATATATAACAAGATTGGTTCTTTCCCTCTCTTTTTTTCCTTTTTAAAATATTGTTTCTTGAGTATCCAAATCTAACCACAAAAGTTTTTATTTTGCCATTCATTCTTTATCTTTAGCTTTTGTTGCTCTTTTACAATATCAGTATCCAAATTATGGCTTTATATTGAAGCCATGATATCTAAAACACACTTTAAAGTACATATTACCCAGCTGATGTCCTGTTCTTTTTTTATCTTTTTTTTTATAATAGGTTAATAACACTAAACAGATTTTCCACTAAAATTCTTCTAAAACTGGGAAAAAATGATAGATTAATTTGCTTGAATGAAAACATTTCTAAATGACTTGGCGAGCAAGAGGCATATATTTTAGAACAACATTTACAAAACGTTATTTGAGAATTGTTTAATGTTCCAAAAGAAGAACAGCTAATGACCTAAAATTAGCACAGTGGCTGATTCTAATTCCCTTTCAAAGTAAATCTGAGTGCTACAGTGACTGAGTCTCATCTTAATTTACACAACTGAAACTATTTTCTTGCAATGCTGGGCATGGATGTTAAAATAATGATAGGTTTTCGTAAGTCACTGAGGAGACATCTTATTTAAGTGCAGAACTAGGTGCTCACGGATTTAGACAACAATAGCTATTGCATGTCTCCTTTTCAAGAATTGTGATTGTAATAATTAATTTAAACATGAATCCCTCTCTTCAAGATGCTAAGAATCTAAGAGACAAACACAGAAGCAACTTTACATCACAAAAGTTTCCTAAAAGAAGTACAATAAAATATGTGAAATATTAAAGGAAGAATTTTAAAAAGTAAAGTTAAACTTTTGTCATTGGGCCTTGTTGTGGTTTACATCTAGAATGTTTCTCAAAATCTCATGGCTTTAGAGTTGAGGCTTTGGAATGTGATTGGTTCAGGGGGAGATACTCTCATCAGTGGAGGGCTCATCTGCTGATGAGATTATAGCTAAATGTGCTGGTTGGAGGTGGGGTCTGCTCAGAAAGGGCGGGGCTCCAGGTGTGCCTTTGGAGGGTATATCTCCCTTCCCTTCTTCCTTCTCCATCTACTTCCTGGCTCCCGTGAGGTAAGCATCCTCAGCTAGGCCCTTCTGTTGTGCCATTTTGCACTGAATTCAACCAAGGCCTGAATTCTCTGGAAAACAGGAGCTGCAATAAGTTTCCCTTTCTTTAAGTTCCAATTGTCAGGTATTTTGTCCCAGCAACAAGAAAGTGACTAATATACACCTTTCATTGAAAATGGCAATACCAGTTTACAGCAGTCCCAACAACACTTTAAAACAGAATTCATTAATAATTTTCATTTTGCTCCTTTGCACTGCAGCTGACCTCTGCTGACCTCTCCTAAACATGGTGAAAGAGTTTAGTTTTTATGTTTTATTTTCAGGTATATTTCACACATTCATCTTTGTCCTACTCTATACAGGAAGAGATACAACTGTAACAAAACTGCAAAGTTCATGTTTTTAGCAATAGCGATATTATAATCTTGCTAATATACTAGTTGGGGAAAATAGCAAACATATTGGCTTGAAAAATATTCTGACTAGAAAACTGGCACATTTTAGATACATGATGAATAACTGTGGAATAAATGAATTTATGAATACTGAAACACCGTCTCAGCACTATGATACTTCTTACTGATTGCTGTTTCAAATACACGCAGGGGTTTTGAGGATTACTAGATGAAAAAAGTTGGTGCCTTTAACAGAAAGACGAAATAACTGAATTGAGTTCAAAGCTCTGGTAACATGTGAGAGGTTAGCCTGGGTAATGAGGTTTACTGATATTTTCTTTAAGATACAGCTTTAGTTTTTCCTTAGTTTAAATTTTCAAAACCCAATCTGGAATATATTATATGTTTCACAGACTTGCAGTTACAATTCCCATATATATATATATATATATATATATATATATATATATGATTTCTACATGATTAGATATATTTATATACTAATCATACATGATTTATATATGATTAGATATGTACCTGTATGCACTTGCTTTTGGCACTCACACTCATTTTGTTTCAAATACTTTACAATTGCATTAACAATTTGTCTTTTTTATTCTATTCAGCTTCTTCTACTCAGTTTACAGTGAGAAAAAAAGTCAGATGCAACAATTTTCCTGAGATAACAAAGCCATCATTACATGTGCAGTGGTTCTCAAACAGACCTCTAAACTACTTGTGCAAATCATATTGCCAATGCAAACAAACAAACAAAGAAACAAACAAACTCTGCCTATGGAGCCAAGACAGACTTTGGCTACCTCAGTTCTCTCACATACAAAGTGACAACATCCACACTGTGCTGCTAAAATTCTTGAGGTGTTGCTGGGCTTTCACAGTAAGTTTCTAGGAAACACAAGCCTCATGAAAGCAGTATTTTAGTTGCTGCCTGTAACAACTAGAAATGTTTGAGAATAGTGTTTATGGGCCTTTTTATAACCAAATCTACTTTTGATAAACTAAAGATGTCTTGTGCTTTCCCTTAGAATTATCACTCTAAGGCTGTTAGTGTAGTGATACCTACAGGAACTCAACAAAGATTGAGTGAAGTGTCAAATTATTTGTAGCACAAGATAGACTTCTCTATTGTCACAGTCACTTATGTTAGAAAATTTAGATCTCTTTGTATCATTTTTGTCCCTTCCACTAACCAGGTTAGATCCCACAAAAATCTCACCAAACCGCATATAGAATGATTTTTATACACTACATAGTTCTCAGAAATAAGACAATGAAAAGTTGTAATATCATTGTTTTTTCCTAGATTCCTTGCAAAAAGCTATGGGGGGAGTGAGAAAGAAGTATAAAGTTATGCATAAGGCAGTTAGATACAATGGAGGTTTTTCTTATCCATTTTGCAAGAAAAAGAATAAATGGGAATTCAATAGTGGTAACGGATTGAATTCTCTGAACTGGAAAAATGTGTATTTTAAACTGATTTTCTGTTGTGTAAGATCCAATTACTTTTGTTAAACTGTTTTAAAGTTTAATATTGCTTCCTCATATCCATGATTATTAGAAGAAAGGAAAACATAGAATATATGTCTTTCAAAACTTCTTGAGGAATCCTAGATATGTTAGTCATAATATAGAATTCTTTACAGTGTATTGCCATTATTACATAGTCAAATTTATGAAAAAGAATTCTACAGTGTTCTACATTGCAGAATGAATAAAGTTTAAATAATACACATATGTAAGAAAACCTAAAGGAAATAAATTAGATGATCATATGACCCCTTAAAAATTAAAGAATTTACTTAATAAAACATACTAATTAGTTACATTTATTTCACAATAAAAAGCTCTCTCATCAGTCACCCAACTCAACTACTTTATCAGCCGAATATCATAGAAGGAATAAATACAATCCATAGTAGTAATAGAGTAAAAATTCAGAGATTTGGCAATAATGGCACATTTTTAGAAAGCATCATATAAAAAACTCATCAAATTGTTTTATTTGTCATAAGCTTCCTTGTGTTCTTTGTTCAATACATGTGATTCTAATGAATTAAAGTGAAATTGTGCAACTTAAATTGCAATGTGCTACATTTATTTTGTACTGTACTATACTATATTCTGTCTTCTATTCAGAGGTTTTCAGTTAGTGAAAGTGGAGGAGGGAGGGAAACGGGTCAGAACTGATCACGAACCTGAATTGATGCATCCCATGCCAATGAAGTAATGAAAAACAGCACTGTTCTTACAGGGGCAATAATGAGTATAAATAGACAAAGGATGTTGAATAGCTACTGGGAATAAAGAATGAAGCATCCATTTGAAGAAAGAACCCTTCTCTTCCATCACAGATAGCTTTGTGAACTGGCTAAATTAGGATGCCATATAACAATTCCATGCTTTAAGAGAAGTCTTTGAAAGACAGCTCACATGTCTTTATTTAAGGAGTCTGATTTAATAATAACATTTTGCTTGTTGAGTTTGTTGTATATGCTCACCTCTCTCTTTGCTCCCATTCTTCTCCCTCCTTCTTTCTACCTCCCCCTCTGCTTTAGTGTATGTGTGTATTTTTGAGATGGCTGACTTGGAGATTAACACGGTCAAAAGAGATAAAATAAACTAAATACTTTAATGGTGCAGTTTCATAGATGGCCTAAATACAAGTCCAATTTTGTACTACTAGAAGAATATTTCAAATACAGATTTTGGCTGACTGACATGTCTATATCTGGAATTTGATCATTTTATATCAGAAACTACTTAAAACTGATAACTATAGATAAATTTATGTCAAGATAATGGATCAAGTTTCTATATTCTCAAAATACCAGCATTATAAAGGATTCTTGCTATTTTGCATGCTAATACCAGTAATTTATCACTTACTTAAATATGCCATAGAAATATTCAATAATCAATTTAATGTCAGAAGTAGTATAATTGTAATTTTATTATGTGATTTCTGTTGACTAGAAAAAGGTTTCAAGTAAAAAACAGAGAATAATATAGATTTTGTAGGGTTAAGTAATAAATTTGCCTAACTTTCAAACTTTAAAAATTGTCCCTAAATTAAGTGAGAACATATTATGAGTATACAGAATGGTCATGGAGATTTAGTCATGGTTGTGTAAAATTTAAAAAATTTAAACTGCAAGAAAGATCTAACATTTGTTTATAAGTGGTAATTTACAAGACAAACCATGTAAAATGTTAAAGTTTCAGTTCTTCTATGAACTGTATATACTGTGCAGTATATTAGCAAGATCATAATGTATTTCTGCAGAAGTGAAAGAAACAATATCTGACATGTTTTGATGAGGACATATCATATTCTGATTAGTACAGCTTTTAAGGTATAATACATAAGTATCACAAAAATGAAAATATATCAAATATGGGGGCTAGAGGTATAGGTCAGTGGCACAAGTGCCTGTCTGGCAAGCACAAGGTCCTGAGTTCGATTCCCAGTATATATATATATATATATATATATATATATATATACTCAGCCAATGATACAATAATTCTGTTGTCATTTTTTATTGGTGAAGTCAGATTGAGGATTCCTTCACCTTTCCAGTGATCTACTCTGAAGAGACAGCTAATACATATGTTTTGATGGGCACTAGGGTTTACACACCAAAAATGAAATGTATAGTTTATTTATTTTAGAAATATTATGGACATTGATAAATATGCTAATGAAACACTGGACAAAAAACAGTCATAATCTGAACAAAATTTGATCTATATTAACTCAAAACTTTTCCAATGAACCATTTATAAATAGAGACAAAAGAAGGTCAATATTAATATTAAATAGAATTTTTGCTTGTTATGCTAGACCTGTCTGTTTAAAAAAAAGCAATAAAAATAAAAGAAGAACATAAAGGAAGACCTGAAAAAATGAATTGGCTTTCATCTAAACAGGATCTGAGCAATTATACTGAAATTCATGTAGTGTTCAGAATAGCGTCCTAGACGGTAAATCTGACTATTATCCCAAATCACATAATTGCCTCCTTTCTACTAAATACTCTATGCTCTTTTCAAAAAGATGGGCAGAGGGACTAATTCTCTGTAGTTATGCAAATCCCGCCTAGAATGAACGCTATCGGTAATAATCATAGGTCAGTTTATTTCAAGATAATATACCAGGTGCCCACATTGTCAAAATACCTGCATTACAATTCTATTCCAGTTGCTGTTTTTAATTATGAGGTTCTTCTCAACAGGAAACAATCTCACAGACAACTGAAACAATTTATTTTAAATACTATAAACAACACAGAGGCTCTGCTTCATGGACTTGAGGTTTCTGATCATCCTGAGAGCTCACAGCATGGTATGTCAACTGAGCATACAGTATTAATAAAGGCAGATTCTCATTTTAAAGTGTTACACCTCAAGAAAGACCTTAAATATAGATTAAAATGACTTTCTTAGCAGTAGTTGGTAAATATTATCACTTTAATAGCTTTTATGGAAATAAAATCATTTATGCAAACCAAGTATGCCAGTTCTAACTTCCACTGAACATAAATTCCAAGCATAGTGTTTGATAAGAAAAAGTTCTGAACATATTCCTTCAAAACCACGTATAACCAGTTTTTATAATAGTGCACATCTACAAGATTGCTATGCTGCACCCTAACACCTAAATCTTATCACCCTAATGAAAGACAGTGAAAGTTGGAAAACCCTATCAGTATAGTCATCTGAAGGAAGTTTTCCATTGTGTTTGACAAGTTAGTATATAAAAAGGCCATCAAGTGAGACAAATAGAACCTTCAGAAAAAAATGGAATCTTGCTTAAGTAGTATCTGTCCCCATAGTGAAGTTCTAGAATTTCCAATAACAGCATGTAAAGAATGCTTATTATGTGTTGTCATGGTTCTAAAACCTTACTTAACTCCTTTAATTTGTTTTAACCCTATTTTCAAAATAGACCCCACACACACACACACACACAATTTTGCCAAAATCACTGGCCTAGTGTTGGATTTGAACTCACTCTCTCCAGAGTTTACAACATACTAATAGTTGATGTCAATACTTAGTGTTATGGTTGATACATTGTGACAACTTCAGAAGTTTAGATATTTAATTAAGACTTAGCAGGGAGCCAAGATTCTTACTTTGTAAATATCCTCAGCCTGTGCAAGAGGAAGGAAGAGAGGTGGTGTGAGTGCTACACCTGTCATGAGTGAGGGGGTTTAGCCTGCTTACAATATAAGGGAGGAGAAGAGGCTTGGTCTCCCTACTTTTTGTTCTGGCTGCTTTTGCTGGCTGCTGCCTTGAACCGTTGCTCTTCAGACATGCACTGAGCCTTGGAGCCAGCTGAGTGTGGACTGAAACTTCCATAAACAGGGATCTAAATAAACCTTTCCTTCTTTCATTTTGGATGTCGGATATTTTGTCCCAGCAATGAGAGAAAAGTAACCAAGACACTTAGTGTATAAATGAAAAATATATAAAAGCTATACTCCTTTGCAGGAAAGATTTGGTACAAGAGTTTTTTAGTTAGTTATTATGAGGCACATTGGGGATGGGGTTTCACTTTTCTTGTATTTCTTTCTCTAATTTGTCTATGACACAGAATTACCCATTGTTTTCAGAATACATCCTGTTTCACACTTCCTTGCCTGTTAGTATGGCAACTTTTTGTTGTTGTTGTTTTATCATGGTGAAGACAAAATCCACATAGAAAAATCTTCAACAAATATAGTAAATTACTGAAAATACTAAATTTTTCTTTATTTCTTATTTTAAACACCCAATTACAAGACATACTTTAGATAACATATAAGGTATATTGAAATATGTTGTTGTAACTTGAAAAATTTAGATTTTCTACAATACAGGTAAATCACATATTTAAGACTAAAACTTTATAAAACTACAAATATGCTAAGATAAATCATAAACCAGAGTATCCTCATGGGGACTCTGACACCTGCAATTTGCTACTCTCAGTATGGAATTCTGTTGTTGCAGAGTTATATCACATGATAGTAAAATTTCATACATAAATATAAACTTGACCTGTACCTAGTTCTTGGCATTCTATGCTTTAAGATTTATTCTCTGATATTCAAAGCCAAGAATAGTTTAGACAAAATAATATGTTTCCTTCAACAAATTATCTTATCATAAATACAGGAGATGCCAAACTAGTTCTGATTCTCAGCTTAATCTGTAAAATTCCTTATTTTGTGTCTAATGTAGTTTCATGTCTCTTAGTCTCATAATTGAACAACAAAAACTTTGCATATATTTTCCAGAAAAGATGACTAAGCAAAGTGGTTGCCAGGAAATTCTGAACACAAGCCAAAACTTAGAAGGTGTTATTAGATATTTAATTAACTGTTTCTTGTCTTTTTCCTAAGCATCTTTGTTGAATAAATACATTCTATATACTCCATAGTTCTTGTTAAATTTTCTAGGCCTGGTAAGCTTCAATGGCAGTAAAGACCTGCTAATTGAACTTAATCTTGGTTACACATAAATATTTGGCATCAGGTTTCTTGGCAGTGAAACACTAAATAATCAATGGTAAATGATTAGTTCCTTAAGTGGCTGTTTTCATGGAGAGGCAGTATATTGTGGATGTTAAATGTGTCACCATGGAATCACAGAGTCTGTGAATTATACATTCACCAATAAGATACAAGGCCTTGGAAAATTTTAAATGATTTTTGTCTTGACTTCCTCAGCTCCAGACTGGGCTAAAAATAGTACCTACCTCCCTGGGTTTCTCAGGTATTGCATGAAAAGAAATGCATAGAATGTACTTAGAACAGGAATAGGTAATCAGCTATTTTTTTTTTGTCTTTAGTATTCAACAAATGCTGTGTTTATTATGTTGCTGTGTTATGTATACTTTCCATTTCTGATTAGCAACATTGAGTCTTCAATGGGACCATATTCCCTTTTTGTCATCACACAGTTTATGCTGAAGTTAAAAATGTAGAATAGGCTTAAAACCTTCAATGAGTTCAAGTTAAGATTGTAATGGATTCAATTCCCAGTACCAAAAAATAAAAGTTTGCAATGGAATTTCCTGTTACAGACACATGAAAAACAACTTAAGAATCCATCACTTAGATTATCAACATCAGGTAAAGCACTTGAATGTACCAATAAGAATGTATGAGTACAAGCTTGAGCTAGCCTATTGGGACACAATAGCCCTATTGTCTCAAAAGGTCATAAAATTAAGTCCCAGAAGCCTTCAAGTGGATCACAGTCTCACAGAGAGCACAGCAAAATCTTCTCATTTTCCAGATGAGACCAGCCAACAACCAATGCTTACTATTTGAAGTCACTATGACTTCAGGCCATTCATTGCACAGCACATGTGAGAACCTTGTCTGCCCAACTTGGTCCTTCCTCTTTAAATGACTAACACACACTGTGATCTCAAGTGTATGTTAGAAGGAATAAATCTACATTTGCTAATACATTATATCTCTAATTCACTATACTCATTGTCTTAGTTACTTTTTACTCATTGCCAAGACAGAATACCTGACGCCCAAAATTAGGGAAGGAAAGGTTTGTTTCTTAGAGTTTCTTGGGAGTTTCAGTCCATACTCAGTTGGCGCCAAGGCAGCATGGCATGGTGGGGCTGCTGTTCATGGCAGCTGCAACTGCAAGGTGTGCTGGCCAGAGAAAGGGCAGAAACGAACAAAAGGAAGATCTGCCTCATTTGCATTGTATGTTGGCTCCACCCCTGAGTGGGTGCAGCACTCATATTGCCAATCCCCAAGCCAGACAACAAACCAATAACAAACCAGAAACTCAGTCCCATCAAAACTATATGAGGACTTGGGGGGACATAGTATATCACCCAATGCACTCATTAAGTAAGCAAGTTCTCAACATTTTAACTCAATAATTTTACTTAATTTTTTCCCTAATAATAAGAGCAACAGTGACCCCTTAACTTTTCAGGTGCAAGGTATGTGTCTATGAAATCATAAAACCAAGGCTTGTCTACAATCCTTTTGGAATTTCCACAGAGGCTGGTGGAAACCTATGTGGCCCAAAAGATAGATTTACTGAGTTAGCAGTTAACTTAGTGAAGAGGAATTTTCAAAAAAGTTGGCATCTTTTCACTCCTCTCTCTTTCCCATAAATCAGAAAGTATATTTTTTACTGTATGCCTTATGTTACAGTGTGTTTGGTTGTAGCTCTATTTTTAGAATTAGTCAGTATGTATCAGCAGCATTTAGCATTTTTTTACACTAGAATGTTTTCACATTTATTACCTAAATTCCATACTCAAAAAGAAAGAATCATTTTTAGTAGCTTAGGACATACCAAAATAGGGAATATTTACTGATTTTACTGATACCATAAATTGATTTTTCCTGATTTTACTAATGTCATAAACATGCCTATGGTCTGTAGTTCACTTGGAGATAAGCTGATTTTAAAGTAAGTTTTTTTCTTTGTTTGGAAATTGATAACATGCAAATTTGTCTTCTGTAGTTTTCTTTGGAGGGAAGGGAAATACAAGGAAGTAAAAATCAAGCAGAACTATGTCAAGATTGTACTTTAAGTGTTGGTCCATTTTACTGGCATAAAAAATGGTTGATATTTAGCCTATCTTTGCTGTGAATTTAATAACAACTAATAAAAATCCTTTGTTTACAAGATATTCCTTACAAACACATTCACATATATTTAACTACAACTATCTATAAAATTCCTCTGCAAAGTATAATTTCACCCCATCTTAGGAATATAAATCACTTCTTCACATTAACACCAAAAAAAGAGTCTTTCATTCTTCTGATTTCAAAGAGCATGTTGTTCCCACTAGATCATAAACTACTTTTATTTCTCCCAACAAAGAACCATGCACTTTTTAAAGATATATATTGATATGGATTCTATTGCCCTAAAGCCCAAAGTAAAACTGAAGCAAAGAATAAGATTAGAAACTCTCATCACAGATGTCTAACTCTCCCTGGTAACTGACTCAGAGGAATATTATACTGACATCTCCTCTCATTTTGACTGATGTCCTGTGTCTGTCTCAGAAGAAAAGAACATTTTCCTTCCCCTATCATCTATGTGAGCTAAAGCAGGCAGTGAGATTGCTTTTGACTCATTCTAATTATCAAACGGCTTTCTCACACTCATTACATGTCTTTGGTCTCTCTGCTGAACTACAATGCTTCAGCGATTTGTATGCCAGTTAATGGGTCTTCTATCATATATATTTGTATCACCCTTTCCTGCTTCATTGTGAGAAAGAAAGGAAAAAAAGAAGCAAAAGCAAAATGCATTTCTATCACCATTTAGCCTTCAATTTACATTCTATCATCCATAGATTCATGTCATTGCTTGTATGCTTTAGTGCTTAGTTATAAAAAGATTGCCTAGGTAATTTTACCTTACGTATACTCTATGCTGAATGTCTAAGAAAATTGTAGGTAGATTAAACTTTTGAAGAAGAATTTATGAAAAATACCTTAAAAGTTAAAATGTGCATATATATACATATAATATATAAATGGTATTAACTTCTCATACTATGAGTAGTTATAAAAATTATCCAAAAGGTAGTAGAAGTTATAAACAGGATTGAAAAGTTTAAAAAGTAATAGGATCATAATGTATTACTCAGAAAGGCTGAGATGATCATCCTTAATGAAATATCTTAATCTATGGACCAATACTCAGCATAAAATTCACATCGTTCATCAATTACTTCCTGTTTCAAATGAATCACATTTCTGAACTAATGGACACTCTTCAACACAAGTAAGGTCATTTCACTCACTGATTTTCTGTTTTGCTTTATTTTCTGTAACAAATAATTTCATAGCAATTGATGTGAAATAAATAGTCAAATTGGGATCTTCTGAGGCCAGGAAGTATGCATAATAACGTTAAATAGGAAGTATCATGACATTCATATTTCTGCTCAAAGGCAGAACTACTTTTAGCACAAAGCCCAATCAGGAAGTGACTCTTCATTCTAAAGAGTATGATATAAAACCTCCTTTTCATTACCAGTGGGTGCAGGGAAATCTCACTTTATCACATTCACCAACAGCCATGCTTACAAGAACAACTATATCTCATAGCTAAGACATACTTGATGACCAGTGGACTGCACAAACTTAAGGAAGAAAAATGGATACTCTGCATCAACATGGAAAAAGATCTGCAGTTGCAGGAACTTTCTGTATAATCATGTATATAAAATTTGAACATTTTTATAAATATTAAATATTCAAGAAAGGCACTTCACAGCACAACACAAGATCAATCGGAAGGAAAGGAAGGAGGATACCAGACTACTGGAACATAAATTGTCTCCTTAATCATACTGCTTTTTGTTGCATTTCTGTTAGTCTCTGTTTTACAGCACAACACTCAACACAATATCCCTGCTATCTATCATTTGAAGAGGCTAACAGTATAGATTCTAGGCTGTGTGAAAGTTCTCAAGAATACCACATGTACATACCTAGAGAAGCTGTGAATCTGAAAGTGAGCTCTATTTCTGCACTGCAGGGCTGTTGCTGTAAATGTTGGAGAAGAGTGAGTCTGTAGAGCAAGGATCTCCAGAAAATATAGACCAAAGATGAGCTTTGCAGTCTAGGAGCATCTCGCTCTCCCACCCAACAGCTCTTAAGTATATTTGAGAACTTTCTAGAAAGTTCTGCATGTACTTTTTCTGCCTTCCATACAGACAAAATTTAAAATAGACAACCTTGACTTAGCAACTCATCCACACATATTATTTTCTGTTATTATTGTTATGATAGCTATTCATCTTAGTGAAATTTAAGATACAAATTTATTGTAGTAAATCTTGCAGCTATGTCATATAACTCAGTTAATAGTTTTATATTCAAAGTATCCTTATGCACAAAGAAGTAAAAGGAGTATGACAAGCACTCAGTGAGAAAAAATTATTCAGTTTCAAAATAAGTGTTGAACTGCATTTTGTTTTGTTTTGTTTTGTTTTGTTTTGTCTTGTTTTGCATTGTTTTTGGGACCTGGGATCGAACTCACGACCTCGCCTTTGCCAGGCAGGTGTTGTGTATTTGGGCTATATTCCTGGCCCCTGAACTGCATATTTTCAACAAGTAATTTGATTCCCCATTCTACTTTGTATATAGAGGCAGGCACCATCCTTTGGGTTAAAATGAAGCTCTTTCCCATTTTATCTGGTTCAAAGGAAACCCCTGAAGTGTCATATACAGATTTTCATGTGTTTCTTGAAATACACTGATTCCTTCATATTAAAAAGCTTGTCCCACCCTTTCACCATTTATCCCAGCCAAACTTTTCCAATCCAGCTTTTGCATACAAGTCTCACTTCCCTTTGGGGTTGGCATACTCCTTGTTTGAGCTGGCACTAATCGATCAATACGCTCATACTTCAGCTGTTCAAGCAGCAGCTAACCAGGCAGTCACAACAAACACAATTCTGGCAGCTCCTAATGTGTGTCTCTGCCTGTAATTCAGATGCTGTTTGCAAAGAGTTTACATGTAGACCACGTCGCTCTTAGAAAGCTCAGTGTGAGGATTTTAAACAGAAAGCTTATTAGGCACACAGTCCTGCAATTTCAATCATTATAAGTAGTTGCTCAAAAAAAAGGTGGGGAAGACAGTTGCATGGTAATGTGTTTTAATTCCCAGAAACTTTCTTAGAAAAGAATAATGTAATAGTGGTAAAATCCTGACCAAAAAGTACTAAGTGTTGATTCATTTAAGTAATATATACCATTTACCAATAAGAAGACACTGATTTCTTCCCAGTGTAAAGAACAGAAGTCAAAGACAGAAAACGTGTGCATGGGACAACTAAGCTTTTTATTTTTTCTCAGTTGCCTTAGGCAGAAACTACAATGGTACAATTAGGGATGAATCATTTACTCAAAATCTCATAGCTGCACTACGAGTAGCTCTAGTATTACAACCATCACTCTGTGTGCAATGGTAGAACAGTAAACAGACTTGGTGCTGCAGTGTAAAACTCACAGTCCTGCACAACACAAACCCTGAGAAACTATAAATATAATGCACAAAGCAGTATGCTACAGATGTCCATGTCTGAGGAAGGAATTCTCCTAGAAGAGCTAGCATCTGATTTGCATTCCAGTTTAGATGAAAAAATGTCTCTCAAAAAGCTCATCTATTCAAAGTTGTTGCTTTTGGAAGGTGACAGTGTCATCAATGCATTGATTCACTGCTGAGCTCATAGCTGAATGGGCTACTGGGAGAGAGTGATAGGTGGAGCAAATAGCATTGTGGACATGACCTAGAAGTGGACATCTCATTCTTAGCTCTCTCTCCCTCTCTGTTTCTGGCCACCATGAATTGGGCACATCTGCTGCATTGTGCCTTTCCGCCATGATGGTCAGCCTCATCGTAGGCCCATAGCATTAGAGCCAGTTGAGTGTATCCTGAAACCTCTGACTCCATGAGCCCAAATAAGTCTCTCTTCTTTAAATTGTTTACTCTCAGTAGCGGGACATGGTGGTGCACACCTTTAATCCCACCACTCGGGAGGCTGAGACAGGAGGACACTTGTGAGTTCGAGACCAGCCTGGGCTACAAAGTGAGTTCAAGGCCAGCCTGAACTGCATAGTGAGACCCTGTCTCAAAAAATAGGGCTGGGGATTTAGCTCAGTGGCTTAAACGCCTGCCTGGTTGTGAGTATGATCCCTGGTACAAAACAAAACGAAACAAAACATAACAAAACAAATTGGTTTACTTTTGGTATTTTGTCACAACAATGAAAAGCTAACACAATCTGGATTTTCAAATGGCCAGTTTGTGCTCAGTAAAGAATGGAGTGGGTTGGGGTGAGTATTCAGGCAAACGAGTAGCACAAGTAAATGCATGCAGGCATGAAATGGCATTATGTACTGCTCAAGAATGGAAAATCCAGACTATATAAGGAGACTAAATTTAGAAATGAAAACATTTAGTTAATAGCCTTTAGGGCTATGCTTAGAAATCCCAAACAGTCAAGTGATATGATAAACAAGGTTTCAAAATAAGGCGGGGGGCGGGGATGATGAGCTCTGTTTGGGGGGAAACGTTCTTGTATCGTAGAGGAGATAAACTGGTAAGAGTGCACTTTACCAATCAAGTAAGAATGTGTTGTTAGCACACACACTGGGAAAATAGGGAAAGTGGAAAGATTAATAAAGATGAGATTGGGAATGCACATTGAAAGTCAGAATAAGTCACAGAAGACTCTAACAACTTTTTAAAAAGAAAATTGATAGCAAATGTACAATGGGCATTTATTTGATATCACTAGCTACATAAAATGTTAAAAATTGTTTGCATAGCAAATAAAATATCCATCAATGTTCTTCAAAATTTCTAACTATAGGAATGTTTCAGAGAAATATCAGAAAATAAATGTACAAAATTATTGAATATCTCTCAAGTAATATAATTATCAAAGTGTAATGTCTGACAATCTATCATTTGTTTTGTAAGGAAAACTTACAAATACACAGCATGAAAAATAATACGGCACACAATATATTTTTATCTATCTGCTAAATGGAATAGCAATATAAATATAAAATTAAAAAAACAAAATTTATCTCCAATCATTAACATTTCAGTGATATGTTATGCAAATTAAATTATACTTTTATCACAGTAGTGTGTGACTAATAAACAAAAGTCATGTATTATTAAACATGAATAATTTAGAACTCACAATAAGCCTAAACTTTACCTCAAGATTATTTTCACTGCATCTGGTATAAAAGTACAAAAGCACATAAAAGTTACACGTTTAAATTATATATACAGATACACATGCATGTTATCTTTGAACCATAATGCTTGACTATTAGTTTTATGCACCTTTAGTGAACCTTTATTTTGTTTACAAATGCTTTTCCTCAATTTTAGACTTTTGCAGAAAATATGCACCATGATTAACACTGGTGCTCCCAAAACTATGGCCTCTCTCTTAATCTCAATGGCCTCAGTCTCAATGTCATTTCATTTTTAAATTTTGTACTTGGCTTAGACTGAGTCCAGGTTATATTATTACTTTGGATTTAGGGTGTTATTTGGGCTAGACAAGGGTAAAATTAAAAAAAAAATTTCAAGAGTGATTATATGTTTGGGCTACCTGACATACCAGTTTTCATTTAAAATAATAAAATAATAATCCAAAGAATGATGTCTATTGCTGGAATTCTCAACATCATATTCCATTTTAAATAATTCTCTGTTACTGGCAGATATGAAAACATTAATAAGCCTTGAGAAATGCTCCACCTGGGTAATATTTAAGTCATTAGGGTTAGAGCCATGAGAAGTTTTTCATGCATAAAGAGATGAATTTGTTAAGGCAATGTATTCCTACCATGTTCTCTCATTTGTAACAGAGAATTATGCTTGGGTTCATCCATATTTCACCCTGTGAGTGCACAGATGCAACAGGAACACATGGGGACTATCTCATATATCTCTGAATTGCTCAATGTGCTTTGCAGGGCCTTGCATTTTAAGAAAAGTGTGCTCAATGCATTTCTATAATATGCTCGGTTTTGAAACATTTCAGTTGAAAGGAAGAATTAAAGGTCAATGCTTACTCTGCTAAGATAAGACTTTTCATACTTAGAAATATGCAGAAATTCAACATTCACATTGGGTAAAGAATCTAAGTGATAACAAAGAGTTAGGTTTTCCATACACCTGAATATACAAGGCTTAAGGCACTTGAACTTAGACAGATGTGACAATTGTTAATTGCTTCTTTCTTGAGTATGCTTCTAGCAAAGAGAGAGGGAGAGAGAAAAAATACTTCATTGTGTAGCAGCCACATCATATATACACATCACTCCTCTAAATTTTATCACTAAAATATATGACTATCTGAATTATACTTACAGGTATAATGTAAAGTGATACATAGAGTAAGTTCTCTGAAAAATCTTTTTCTTTTTTGAAGTAAAAATGCCACTTTTGATACAGCAGTTCAAAACTCAGTACATAATTAAATACATATGATGGATTTTACAGAGTGCTTAATGCATGTAAAATTTCCTTTGACAATTCAAATTTAAACTCACTTTATTTCTTATAAATCTTTCAAGAGTATAATTGACTTTACATTTTTTCCAAAACACCTAATACATTAGTTTCATTTCTATATGAATTTTCATGCAAATGAGAATAAGAGATGAAAAAATGCTACCTGGTAATAATCAACAGAGAAGCAGCTTGGAAAGACCAAATAAATTTTGTTCTCCCCTATGCAGCCTTTTGTATAAGTTTTAGTGGTTTTGAATATGATTCATTACAGCCAACATAGCAAATAGGGTAAAATTAATTTTACAGTTGCAAATATTCTGATAGGAATCAGTAGAGAGAATGCTCCAGGCAAAAATTAACAATTTTTCTCTGGAGATTAAAAAACCAATTTTCTACATGCCAAAGATATAAGGAAATGCATGTGCAGAACTATCTAGATAAAAGGGCATTTTTCTTTAACTTTTAAGTACAAACCATTTATATCACAGTTCTGTTTCTCTGCCTCATCCATTTATGATTTGTCCAGAAAATTGGACTTGAGTGGGAAAACTCTACAGAGGGAGCCAGGAGACCTGGGACCTACTTCTGTCGCTTCTCAATGCTCCATGAAGTTGGATTAGCTCTTGCTAATCCAATTTATCTACCACTCAGTTTTCTCCAAAAAAACAATGAAACTAGATTATTCCTAAAATATCATGAATTCTCAAATCTTTCTCTTTAGCTTTCAGTGCTAACTATGTGCCAGATTGAATGCCTACCTAATAATACCTATATTCTATCAGGAACATGGGGACTTCCACAGGAATAGATAGCACATTTCTACTAGGATTGGTCATCCCATCTGAGTCTTACTGAAGTTCTTTGCCTACAGAAATACTTAGTCTTTTTTATTTGATTCTCTCTTAAATCATAATCCACTATATTTCTGTTTGGCTATCACGATCTCCTTACTGCACCACACATCTCAGCTGAAGAGCGCTTTAACAAAATTACCTGCAGAACTCTACTTGGTGTTTAACCTTCAGCTATAAGTGTTTATATTTTCCGTGGACACTTTTCTGAATGAAAAAAAAAAAAACACCTGGAATCATTTTATTTCGGTTCACGCTCTGTTTTACAAGCATGCGTATGCAGTTGTGTGTGATTGCTGGACGGTGTTGACATGACACATACACAGCGGAAGTAGGAAGTGTGAGAGTCCTGTTCACCAAAATTCCTCTCTCACTCCTTCCCTGACTTGACCCCTTCCTTCCTCCCTGGTTTTCTTTCTTCCTTTCACTTACTCATAGCATTTACCTTGATTTCATGTCATACGCAGAGGGCTAGATACCCTTTATATAAAGGTAAATTGATCACACTGTCATCCTAGAAGGCACAGGCACACGTGGAAACAGTACATTCCTGCAAATGCTCATGAAGACATAGCTTAAGTCATTTCTTCGTATTTCAGGTTTTCAGTAGGTACAGTGAACAAGAGCAAGGGCTTAGCAATGAAAGGAACTAGCTGTTCATTGCTAAAGAGAATTCTCAGCTTCTAAGGGTTCCATTTTTTTACGTATGAAGTAAGACAAATCAGCATTTTCCTCCTCAAGTTTTATTAAGAAGTAAACAGATAATGTAACTCAGTTCTTGACATAGTAAACAAAAAATAAATTATATATGATGTATTTTACAGGTATCTATGAGAACATTCATGTGTTTGTACGGTTCTCAAGAGCAAAATCCTTGATAGTTTATTGATCACTTTTCTCCACCATGTATCTTGCATCCAGTAAATAGTTAAAGAAGATATATATATATATTTTTTTTTCTTTGTACCGGGAATTGAACTCAGGATCTTGTGCTTGCCAGGCAGAAACTTATGCCATTGAGCTATATCCCTGACCCATTAATGAATACTTTTAAATTTGCTACTGATGATAAATGTATACAGGCTCTAGCTTCTTTGACAATTTTCTCAGTGTATGATCTGCATGCTGGGCTAAACAACAGCTAAATCCACAACCCATGGGAGACACATGTTGCTTGTAAAAAGTGAATCCATTTTACCCAGAAGGAAGATTGAGCCCAACTCAGATCCATAATGCAGGTCAACAATGATTTCTCCTTTTCTCATTTTTAGGTTGCAAAACTAAGACAAACTCTGTGCTTTATAACAGAGTAGGCAGTTCACTCAGATTATATCTCTGGGAATGAAATTATTTCTTCCTCTGTATTGCGAACTAAATTCTGTCAATTCAAAATTCATACATTAGCCAAAAATGTGACTGTATTTGGAAATAGGGCCAGTCAGGTGACATAAGTACACAAAGATGAGGCTATTAGTCAATAGGACTAGCATCTTTGTAAGAAGATAAAGATCAGAATCATGAGCCACCAGTAAAAGGGTTGTGTGAGGACATGCCAAGAAGGTGACCACCACATGCCAAGAAAAAAAGACTCAAAAGAAACTAAGTCTGATAAAACTTCAGTCTTGGACTTCCAAGTAACTGTGAGAAAATATAAATTACTTTTGTTGATTCTGCTAGCCAATTTTTGTTTGTTTGTTTAATCAACCCTTAAAAATTAATACATGGTATATTAAAGTGCTGGCCAAGCATATATCTACATCAAACTGATGTAAACCAAGACCCATAACAATACTGTTCTTCTAACCATTGCTAAGGATGATTTACCTTTATAACTCTGAAAAATGTTTCATCTCTTTGAGTTCTTGCAAACTGAACACAATAACACTGACACTGCAGGTTTGTTAAGATTAGATGTGATATATAAAAACTTGTACAAAATGGGTGCTCAACACATGGCAATTCTGATTATTATGTACTGTTTTAAAAAAATTGACTCAAAGTGCGCTAAAATTGCATTTCACAAAAATAGCCTATGATTAAGTTTGACATTTTCCAGTGGTCAGTCCTGAGAACTCTAAATAAAAACATCCTAAAATATGGTAGTATAATTTTATAACAGGAAGAGGAAAGCTAACTGATGGCTCTGGCCTGCCTATGTGGGTAACGTAGTCAGGTAGGGGAATCAGAAGTTGTTGGGTCACAAATTTAAGATCTCAATTCTATTGTTTTCTCTCAGAAACAAGCAAAGGATTCCCTAAGTAGAAGTACATGAAGGATCTTGGGTTATAGTTCTACTCCCAAGTATATTTTAGTGGGAAAATTCTTGGCCTTAAAGACTTCCTAGAAAATAATTTCTTTGTATTATGAATCATCTTTTCTTGAAACATACATTTCTTAAGAATAAAATAACAATGATACACACTTTAAATATATTGGCTGTCAATTAACTGCTTTAGTTTAAAAGAAATTTTCTATTTAAATTGAGACTAAGAGAAAGATCCTTATTATAATTAACATTTGAAAGAAGAAAAGTAAACATCTAAAGTACATAAATTCTAGCTTATCTTTTAACTAGACAAGCTTATATTTATTTATATATTTAAAGGTAGAAATATATATAAATATATGTACTTAAAAATAAATATTTCACTACGACATTGTCTAAGAAATGGCCAATATACAAATATTTTTCTTTTTTCATTAGTTAGTAGATACTAGGATGAGATTTGAAGAAAATCATTTTTCTTTCTTTTTCTCTGTGTCTGCATTTCTTTCTCTCTCCATGTATACATTTCTGATATACATCAGAAAAAGCATGCATATACACATTAATAGAAGAATTTATTGACAGACAAACGGCGATGAATTTAAAAAGTTGATATTCTCCCAATGATCAATTATGTACTTGAGCTGAAATTATTTATTGGTTCACTTATGTTTTTGAGAACATGATAAATTCAAAAAATTGCATGCTACAACAGAAAATAAATATCACATTGACAAATACCAAAGCTTTAAAATAAACAAAGTGCTTAAATTATATTGCATTCTGGAAAAATGTTTTCTTGTCCTTGTATTAATTTATGTTTGAAAGCATGAACTTTAATTTCTCCCATACCATCATTTAAATTTTTACAGCCATGGAATGATTTGTTTTAAACTCTAGACACAGACTTAAATTTGTGAAGTTATAAATCTTACAGGTTGATTATATGGTACATAAATAAATTCTAAATTTGCTACTCTTTCATTGAGAGTGTCTACTATTACTGAGTATTTTGAGACAAGATGAAAAGGAGATTCTTCTTTAGATTCTTTTTATATCTCTTAATTGTTTCCTAATTTTCCCCTTCTGGAGGCAGTGACCCAACCCTCTCTTTCATGTACGCTTGATAACATACTCTTCTGTCTTGGTTAGGTGGCTCAAACTTGGAGGAAGGTAAATGTAAAATAAATTTTCTTGAATAACAGCTCTATCCACCATAAAGACCAAATGTCTTATAAAAGGAGAACAACATTATATAATGAAAATAGCTGGTAACATTATAGTTTCTCCTACACATATGATTTATCTGAGCTGTGTGGTTAAGATATATTATCAGTGAGATTATGGTACGTAATATTTCAGTATATTAAGGGCTTGTGAGGGTAGGGAGATTCTTTCCAAGTCATAGTTTTCTATTTATCCAGAAATGAGTAAAATGAAGAGTCTGATGGTGGTAAGTACCATAACAAGAGTGCTCCAGGTTTACATAGGTAAGAGTTTATAACAATATGTTTAAACTCTCTGTCCAACTTTGTTTCACAAAGAAACAGAATATCAATGAAGAGTCAAGTACAAGAAAACAGTCTGTAATAATTATCAGAAGAAGCACTAAACTAATAATTAGAAGAAGCACTAAGCAAAGGTACAAATTAACTAAATTGCCTAAATGCTGTACTGATGTACAGGACTTCTTATTTTCTTTCCTTGTTTTAAAAGAATATTATTTCCTTCTCAGAATATCTCAGTTGATGACTTCACTTCCAGATTCTATTGAACCAGCGTGTGACTCTCTGTCAGGATATGGCTGTTCTTTACTTTTCAGGGGAAATTCTTGATGTTTTAATAAATAATTAGAATACATCATCAATGTTTATGTGTTGGAAACTTAATTTCCAAGGTGATATTCTTAAAGTGTGAAACCTTTAAGAGATGATGAGGGCTTTGCCCACAGGAAGGGATTAATTTCATTACCCTGGAGTGCATTCCTTATCGAAAGACACGCTCTGTCTTGTTGCTTACTTTCTCTGTCTCTCTCTTGTCTTTCCATTATGAAAATATGCAGCAAAAATGTTCCTGTCAGATGGCATTAGTCTTAGATTTCTAGCCAAAAAACTTGTCTTTATTGTCAGTCACTCAAATCTCTGATCCTTTGTTGTAGTAACACCGAGTGACCTAAGACAAAAACTGATGATAAAATCATTTTTAAATAAAAAAGTGTGACCTTTTACAGTGCTTTACTATGGAGAGAGAGAAAGAGAGAAAGAGAGAGGCTCTTACAAAAGACACTAAGTTATTCTGGAAGATAGAACTAGCACAGTTGTATGATAAGAAACAAGACTTCATTGAAGGACCTGCAGAGAACAGCTCTGAGGGCAGTAAGTCAATTCTCAGTAGAAATAGAAAAGTTATAAAAGCACCTGTAGGTGCCCCTACAGAGTTGCTTCCATTCCTTTTGGTTCCTACCCTTAATCATAGTCCGATTGAATACTCTGGAGTAAAAGTGAAGGTGGCAGGGAGGGACTCACTAGACCAGAGAAATACAATTTAAGCGAGGTACAGAATGTACCCTGGGACCAATTCCTATTACCACAATTAATAGCCTAAGATAAAAGGAAAGAAAATGGCACCAGAGATATTTAAAGCTAAGGTTGCAACCATAAAAAATACCCTGTTAGTAGATCTATAATTCAGTTCTCTATTATATCTTTGGCTTTCCTGCAGGTCAAGGTCTTTCTGTTTCTGAAAATATAAACCTAGCTACTGTATTTGATTTTTCACCTTACAGCTACACCTTTACTAAAAAGATTACCAGTTTGATCATCAATATTTAAAATCCAGGTTCTTGTCCTTTCAAATAACAGAGGAATTACATGGTAAGCTGGCATTTGATACTAACTCCTAAACTCTAAATAATGCATTCCTTCAGCATAATGTTTCTGGTAATGCGGATCATAAAATTTAACCTGAATGTTTTTAACGACTTAAAGAAAATGTGCTTTGGCTACAGGCCATGTTTTGGAAGAGCTGCCTTCATGTAAACCATATATATATATATATATAATCTTTTTTGATGGTGTGTTCACTATCAGCGGCATCTGGTCGAGGGGCAGGATTTTTGCTGAAGCTCTTGCCAGTTCCATTTGCCTCTAACAGATGCTGTGAAGCTGCTCCCAGTCCCGCTGCTGGATGTGCCTTGCTGATTTGCTTGTGTTTATCAGAAATGCTTTCTGTTATCTCGGTATGACCTGTCTGTGATTCTGCAGGATAGACTAAAACATTTCTTACCGAGAAATACACATTTCTCCTCACAATCCATTGTGAAGATTTTTCAGTCTTTAAGACATGCTTCGCCCTTTACGTAGCCTTTCATTGATTTGTTTTTACATGTCCTGATGTAATAGGTGGTGAAGCAATGGTCATGCAGTTCTCTGTCTTTTTAACGCAAAATTTAGATGGGTTGGTTCAGCTACTTACCAGGGTACATGGAATGTTTCTATTATAGAGATTGTTGCAGATATAGGAACAAAATCTAATATCTGGTTCAGCAAATTGAATTAATTTTGATGAATTCTTTTTCTTTTTTACTTACAGATTTGAAAGAATGTATCTTTCACTTTATTTTCTCCTGAAGAATGGTTATTCACCAGTAGTTTTCACACACATTTTATTCAGTCTTTCTTAGGACATTAGAAAGTCAAGTATCACGATCACTATTCTGAAGATGTGGAAATTGTACAGATGCGTGTTACAATATGTTCCTCAGAATAGTTGTAAATATAAACCTTGAACTCACGTCTTCCAAAAACATGTCTGCCATGAACTGGAATAGAGAAACTGAAGCTGGAAGATCATTTAAACACTCAGGTTAGCAGCTGAAGATAGACTCAAAAGAAAATAGCAGATTTATAAACAGCTTCTGCAATCTTGTCATATTTTATGTTGTTTACACAGGATTTCATACAGATTATCTCATTCAATCTTCAAAACAACCACAGCGAAAAGAAGTAACTTTTGGTTTATACTGAAGCATTTTGGAGTCTCAGAAGTATAACTTCACCAAGATCACAGAATAATTAAGTTTGTTATAGGAAGAATCAAAATGTTTTACTATGTAGCAGAAATTTTTGCACTGATGCTTTTATAAAAAGACTGTGTTTGAATCTTAAAAGACTTACTCTCCACATAATGTATATGGAGACAGAAATTTTGGTGTGCTTTGCATTTTCACTGCAGCAACTTCCAAATAAATCTAAGGAAGGCAAACGCGTGCCTCATATTGCTCAGGAAACATCTAGTTATAGTATTCCACCATTTAAAGAAAGGCTCTCAGACATGTATGTTTATAAGGAGCACAAAGAAATAGAAAGAGAGCTGTAAAGCATTTTTTCTCTACCAAATTTCATTAGATATCTTTTTTTTTTTAAACAACAGTGATGCAAAAAATAGAATTGGCCTTTGCATCAACACTCCAGGAAAATGGGAAACAAGCAGTGCTGTGTTGGATACTCCCTGAAATTGTAATGAAATATATGTAATGAAAATGAACGTCCCCTCTATGTTTCCATTGTCATGAAACTCTTTTTGTAGGAGAGTCAAAATAATATCTTTTGGTTTACAACAAAGATTATCCCATCCTGTTTGAAAATCAGGTGATATCTGTGAGAAATAAAAGAATACAATATCCAGATACCCATCAATGAAAAACGGGTTCCCTACTGCACACTCTTCTTTGGCAGATAGATGCAGAAGTATCTTCTATTATTAGAGAAGTGGGGCAGCCTGGTTTAGACCGAGCTTTAAAGTTGTCACAGTCAGATAGACTAAGACACATATACACACCAAAGGGCAGAGTCCGTTTCTACTATAGTTAGGTAGTAAAACTGGACAAGTCTGTGGTAGAAAATGAAAGTTGCTCATACCCATTTGCATTAGTCATAGAAATGGAGAAAATAAGCATGAAGTGGGAACACTGTTCGAACATTATTAGTACAAATGGCTGGAAAACTAAAATACATAAGAAAAGGTCAGTGGAACTGGAATTGAGGAGCCTGCGTTTCCTTAGCCTACTGAAAAGTGTGTTTTTAATAATTATGAGCTCTTCAGTTGGATCTACGTGTTGCCTGGATTATTTGGAATTCCTGGAAATGGATATAGAATTGTGTGCAAAATTAGAATTTTGAACAAATGTGTAATTTTCCAGTGAGAGGGTCTTTAACTCTCATTATATTCACAAAAATCTCATAATCTCAAATCAGTTAAGGACCATTGGACCTGGGTATCTTCAAAGGGTCTTTCAATGATAATATTATGATTTTCACAAATTGTCTCAGAGAAATGTAACTAGCCCCCTTAGGAGAATAAAAATGTTATTATTGTTAATACATGAAAACTTGACCTTATTGATGTCCATAGCTTTCACTCATTCATCCTTTTTTATTTTCCTTTCTCAATGCCTATTCTTACCAGGTCATTTAAATTTCATTTATTACTTAATCCTGGTAGCTAAAAAAGACAAAGATTTTGATATTTGTCTTTATATTTATATAGAGAAGGACAGCCTCATTTTTTAGAGATATAGAAATATGCACATTTTGGAATATACATATGTATTTATATGAAAATAAGGTTACTTTATTTATAAAGAAACTTTAATGCATATTATTATTGAACCAGCCACTTCTTAGAATATGAAGCTATGCAGTTTTTCATATAATATAAAATATATGAAAAATCTGAATATGTGCATGGGAAAAGAAAACTACCTCTGACAAGAGATTACTGAAACTACCACCAGAATAGAAATCATAATACTTTAGACTGATCCTGATTCATATTTCACAATTCAAATACTAAAAAAATTCTAATTTTTCATTTCTTTTAGTTATTCAAACATTTAGATCCACTCTTTAATTATATGCATCTAGAATCTTACTCTCTGTGTTTCTGAGTTCTGAAATTCTAGGGTTAAGCAGAAAGTTTATTCATAAATTTGTAGAGAATAATATACTATATATAATTATACATTATTGTTTGTTTGGTTTTTCCTTACCATAAGTTAAAGATTAAATGGAAATTTAAAAATGGTATAAGGATTCTCTTGCGTCAAACTCCTTTTTACTTGATCTTTTCCATGTCAATAATATATAATAACATGCTTCATTCAAAATGAAGACCATAAAATGATAATTAATAATGGTTTGAAAAATCAATATGAATCCTGATGCAAAAGGATAATATAAATAATGTACCTTTTCACACTCATTTGTTTTCCTAATTCCATAAGGAGAATTCAAGTTTCTTTCCAATCACATTTTTTTTCTCAGTTTTTGTAAATTTCAATTTGTTTGCAAAAGGCCACATCTAAGTTGAATTTGGAATCATGTAAGTAAAAGCCACATAAATATTTGAAAATCTTTTTCAGGCTAGAAACATACGAAGGTTAAAGATGTACACTGTAAGTTTACTTTTGGTTATTCATGTAATATTTTCTTGTCAATATTTTTAATGTGCGTGGATGCCTCTCCTAGATGATGAGGCACTGGTTGACGTTCCATGGTAGCCTCTAACCAACAGGCACGCTCGCAAAGTTGTTTTCAGATGCTGGTGAGAAGAATGAATAAAAGTTTGTCTGGAAAAATATTTTTGGGGAATTAAAATTCCTTTTAACAAAAAAGAAAGGTTTGAAATTCAGGTTTTGGAGTGAAGTCAGGAAAGGGGTCAATATCTCTTGGTGGAGGAAAAGGAAAGTGGGGCGATGGGAGAAAGGACTTCAAAGAGATAGAGATGCATTTCATGTACGCTCCAATTTCCCAAAATATGCATCTGTGTTCCACATTATTAATACACAATGAGAAAAAAGAATAAATATTATCTCATTTGAAATATTCAGTGTATTAAGCGGTAACATCTAATAATATTACTTGTCAAGTGTATTTTAAAAAGATTTTTGAACTGCAAATAGTTGTCTCCTTAAACATTTTCATAAATCATGACACCTTTCATAGATATTATGGAAACACAGCATGGAATTAAGCTATAATTAAGCATTAATCAATAAATTTAGAACAGATAAAATATTAAGAATACATTTAAAATAGTACCTTTCTTATCAGTTTTTAAACTTTGAGATTCATAAATACTAGTCATGTATAAATGCTAAAGATGAACTGTAGAGGGAGAAAATACTTTTGTCATTCTTTGATTGTATAATCTTAGATTATATATCAATTTTAGTGTGGTTGCACTATTCAGCTTACTTGTTTTTCAGTATTAACATGTATATTAAGGACACCTTACAGGATTTTCGGTAGGGAAAGAATTTCTTTTCTTTTTTTCCTACAGTCTTTGAAAGTACTGTGTATATTTAATGCTTGCATCCACAAAAGACCTGCTCTTGTTATACCCACTTGGCATAAGTGCAGTGACCTGAATAAACCATAATCGGGCATGTTACTCCTGAAAGCCAGTTCTCATAGCCTGCTGACTTGGCATTTAGCCACTGGAATCAAAGGAGAGGAAGGGGTGATGACTTGTGGTTTGCATATGTACACGACATCTGAGTCAGGTGTTTCTTAATCACATCTTTAGGGGTAATTATTAGGTCAAATTACATTTGACAAGCAGTTCTAAATTCTTACTAAGTTTTCTGGGGCCTGTAAAAGAAAATTAGCTCACTTTACTCAACAGAAATATATGAAAGCTAAAATGCTGAGCTCATTAACATAGTCATTTTTAGGAACTTTCCTTATTGTGAGACTCTGATAGCTAGTTGATGGTTCTCTGAATATAATGTTACTTCTCCATTAGCTACAATTACTATTCAAAGAGCATCATTATGTAGAATTATGGGGAAAAATGAAAATTGTTATAAGGAGCTTTTATAAATGGCTTTAGAGATTTTCAAGTGAGAAAACACACCTAAATATGTCAGTGTCCTAAATTTAGATTTAATATTTCTATAGTGGGATTTGAATAATGTAAAAACACAGTTATGATTTGGATCATTTTTTGATGTTTTATACACAGCACTCAATACAACACCTATCAGTACAGAGATTAATTTACAATTTTACTCAACTTCACATACAAGTAATGCCAAGAAGAATAAAAATTAGGAAAAAAATCTTGACATTTTATATTTTGGTAAAGTAGCAAAAAACTCTTAAATGGTTAAAATAACATGGTGGCATTTAAAATGTGTAAATGTTTTTTTGTTGTTGTTGTTTTTATTGTAAGTTTTTTCTGTTCCTGAAATATACTATATTACATTCTTTAGAAAACATAGTATTTTGTGGTTTATAATACTGCAGTGGTGTTTTGGATACACATGCCAACTACATATACTGGAATAAAGTTGCCAACTTTCACCAACACAGGATCACAACAGCACATTCATTTTCTGTGCAGGAGATAATAAATGACCAGAACTTATTTATCTAAAGCGAACAGTTAGTACTTTTAGCTATTTTCTGACTGAGTTAGAATTATAAGACAGGGCCTCTGCAGCAACCCAGAAATGTAGTTCAAAAGAATCATAATAGGAGACAAAGTCAGAATATATAAAACATAAGATATTTTGGAGTTTGCATAGGATATACTGTATAATGTAACTAGAATAACTGTAGGAGCATAAAAGCATATTTTAATATTATCATTAAAACATTTAGCTTGAAGTTTTTATTGCATTCTACTAGGCAGATGAAAGAAATTATGATTAGTTATCTTAAAATTTAACTCAGCAAGTTGATTATATTGAAAAGATGACATATATTAGTTAGAAATTCTCAGTTCAGTCCACCTTCATTACTATTTTTTTTCTAAAGCACATTATTTACAGTGTGTTTTTTTTCATCAGTAATTTTAGTTGCATGTGTTTCTTCTTTACTAGTGGAAGTTGAAATTATAGCCTATTAAATAATTTGTCTTAGCTTTAAGAATGTTAGAAAAGAGAAAGTACTGACAAATATTGCACAAAGCAAAGTCTATGATTTGCATGAAATACTAAGATAAAGTATGTAGTTTCAGGGAAAACTAGTGGGAAGCAACTAAACTTTGTTTATGCGATGGTTTTATAAATCTGAGTACACCCAAGTTGTTGAGTGAGCATATACTTGTTGCTTGAAGTCTGTTGGTAGAAGTACTAACAAAAACGCTTAAAGTCACATACATCTCTCAAAATCACAATGAACAAATAGGCTTCTCAGATTAATCTGGATGACTAAGAACAAGCCACTGCTCTTAACAGATGGTTTATATAAGCATGAAAGACAATGACTTCATTATGAACATCTATGGGCTCAAAAATTTTATTTAAAGGGTTTTTAAATGTATAACATGGCCAGGTCATTAGGAATACAGAATCTCTAGAAAGACATCTGGTTTCAAATTAATTGAGTGAGTGATCACTGGCATTTTACTCTCCTTTAGTTGCTTACAAAAAGAATAAGGGATACTAACTGCATCGAATACTTAAAATTGTTTCAGAGATTAAATGAGTCAATACATACAGAATGCTTTAAAAAGTATATCTTTTTAAGGATCATCTATTCTTTCCTCTAAGTAATGAGCACCTAGAGGATGTTATAATAAACTGTGCAGCACTTTCAATGTGTGATGCTATAAGAAACTGAACAGGACTACAGAAATTTCTAGGGTAAAAATAAAATGTTTGCATGAAATTAGTTTGAACAGCAAAAAAGGAGACAATTAAGATGACTTCTGTTTTAATCAATGTCTTATTTCCCTACGTATTGATTTTCAACTTTTCTAAATGTGTGACATTAAATAAGGCAGTGTGTTTCACTGACATCTATAAATAGCCTGTTACTTCTTCCACTGTGTCACCAATGCTATCTGTCATTCTACAGTGGCTTTCATGAGTGTAGGTCATTTCCATATCAACAACTGTGCGACCCTAGATAAAACTCCTTTCCTAAAAAAGGTGTAGGCTTATTCGAATAAATGGAGAGAGAGAAAGAGAGAGAGAAAGAGAGAGAGAGAGAGAGAAAGAGAGATGCTTTCTAAGAATAACTGATCTAAATATAAATCTGTGGAACTGTATCTAAATTTTACCAAGGGGACAAGTTATATAAATCTTCACATTGAATATCACACAGCTATCATCCTATTATCTTTATAAAAAATAATGAGTGAAGGGGTGACAAGGAATTCTGATACCAAATAAAGGTGGAGACACCACACAAGGTAAAATGATTTTGATCTACCCGTGGCTAGTAGTTGATATATCGATTTAGAAATTCCTCGAACAGGGTGACTACCTGCTGAAGGTTTATTTACTACCACCATCACAAACCGTGCCATGCAATTAATCACTGTCTGCACTAGCAGGAAGGGAGTCTGCTCCCTACAATGCAGTGAACAGTTATTTGCCTCTCTCTCACTTGGCACTTCTGCAACCCTGTTGTGATTTTGTTTCCAGAAAGACTTCTGTCCCTGCTGTTTGGGGAAATGTATCTATAATGTCTTGATCCAAGAATTTCATATTCAACAGATGGTATTCTTGGCTATGTATTCCGTGTAGTTTCTCTGAGCAGAGCTGAGTGCTTAATACTGCTTGGTCTCTGCCAATCATCTCTCAGTGTACAAGTGAATTTTGATCAAATATATATTATTCTCATGCTTTTATTCTGATCCTTTTGCAATTCTGATCTTTAGTAGTGTGAACTGTGAAGATACTTAGCAGTTATCTTTCAGGCCTGTTTTAAAATAGATGGTCAAGTCCATATAGTTACAGGTACAGATAAATGTAAAATATATCAACAGAGACAGAAAAATATGTATGTGTATTCCCACAGAGATTGTTTCTAAAGTAGAATTTTCTCCCTATCATTTTTCTCTGTGAAGATCATATAATTTGCATCTACCCTAAATCTTGTAAGCCTAAACAACATGCTTATTATTCATGATAATGTATTTTGGATTAGGCATCTATTTTTAAACTAAAACTGTCTTTAGATAATATGTATGTTTGCAATGAGATGAGGAAATGGTATGTACATGAATGCAGATATACACATGTACACTGTATTCAGAAACAGGCTTCTTAAAAACATATGTGGAGGCTCAGCATGGGAAAAGTGTTTGGAAATACCATAGGCCAATAATGAGGGTTTATTAACAATTTTAATGTTTTACTTATGATCAGTAAAGGAACTCTCCTCTGCTTGCTTTATACACAGGTCTGGATATCAAAAGGACAAAGGGAGGAAGAAAAATAGGTGAAACAGGATAGACCAGATAACGCAGGAAGTCGCACCCCATTCATTTTTCTACCTCCGTTAACAAGTCTGAACAAGGCTACAAGAGAAAGATTCTATTTTTCCAAACAAAGCAAAGCCAAGAGTGAACTGGCTTAACTGATTCAAAGCCTTTCAGCTTCCTAGTGCTTTCCTAGCTGGCATAACCCACTATTTTTCTTTTTCAACCTACTTCATTACTTCCTGGCATTCTTTTAGGAGTGTCTTCTCTTAAACATTAAATCTGCCATCACTGAATTTGACATGGTCATTTGTAGAGTTCTTGGTGAAGAGAAAAACATGAAAAAAAAAATAGTCTGATGAGTGGACTGTCACAATATATTTCTGACTTTTACATCATTACTAACAGTTGTTAAGTCAAGATGCAAGTTTAACACTTTCAATTAATCATTAAACTAGGTAAGTTGGTGAAAATGTAGTATGCTTGTTTTTTTTTTAAATTCCTTTATGATAAAACTCAATAACCATACTTTTAACTTGTTTAACATCTCAGACTATGAAAGCAGGGAAAATAAATTCACTGTTCCTGCACATGAACCTATCGTATATTTTCCAGTCTTTATGTATTTCCCTACAATACATCCATGTATTTCTTAAGGGTAGTCAAATGTAGCCTTCTTTTCCAGTTATTATTTTATATGCCTAGAACATACTCATCTTACCTCTATTCTAGGTACACTCATGTCACTAAGTGTAAAGGTATTTCTTACCCAGATGAATCAAAAGGATACATCACATCTCTGCATGTAATTCCTTCATAATATGTATTTGAAAATGACAAACATAAAAATAAAGTAAATGGGAAAATGATTAACCCAGAGCATATGATATTGAATAAATTATTGTGGATATTTCACATTTATTATTGCTTAATTTCTACTTATGGTTATTAAATTAAACATATTTATGTTGTTAAATCTTTCCTTTTATTTCTGTAGGAGTTGGTTGGGGAGGAATGTGTCACAAGCAAAAACTTATAATAAGCAACAATAACTTCTATCTAACTTAATAAATTAATAGTTGTCACACTTCAACACCTCTGACGTCTTTAAAGAGTTCGAGGGTTTGGAGATTTTGCTCTGCCCTGCCCCACCACTGAGAAATGAGCATATTGAACACAGCCTGGAGAGCTCTTAGAGACGCTGCAGTCTCTCTCCTTAATCCTGCGTGAACATTTACAGCGTCACGGGGTATCTCCTTTGAATGTCAAGATTAAGAACGTAATCCTTTCAAATTTGGCTCAGACACAAACAAAAGTGAAGTTAGGTTTTTCCCCTTTTAAAAGTATAGCAAAAGATATAACTATATTACTTCTAAAGCTCATGAAAGGCAGGATTTTGCAACCAACTCATTCAGGTGATATGTGATAAAGATAAAAGAGGAAGAGTTTTTAAGAAAACCTTCTTTCTTAAAATTGCTAATATGCCCTCTCATATCCATATTAAGAAAAATAGCACAAGATTAATAACTTTGAATGACAACATATAATCTGATTATAATATTTTACAGACAACTGAAGTGGAAAAAGGAAAACTAGAATAAAAGCAAATTCTGAAAATGTCATGACTCATTATCAATTTCTTGCTTTTCTAAAGGGTCTTTCTTATCAGTATGCTCCCCAGCCCTGACATATACATTTTCATTGCATTTAAATATTAGTAAGTATACGAATCATTTTAAGCACAGATTGCCAAATCTTATTTTATCATGTTTTCATTTATGTAATTCAGAATAAAATCCACATTTTCCTGT
Source organism: Dasyprocta punctata (assembly GCA_004363535.1). Classification (NCBI taxonomy): domain Eukaryota; kingdom Metazoa; phylum Chordata; class Mammalia; order Rodentia; family Dasyproctidae; genus Dasyprocta; species Dasyprocta punctata. The sequence goes on along the minus strand of RJWM01002328.1, from coordinate 42,744 downwards.
GAGGAGAAAGTAAATTCTATTTACATGTTTTTTTTTGTGTGTGATACATGGTTCTCACCTCATGCTTGGCTTAGGCATGTTGCAATTCAATGAATTCTGACTATGTTTTGTACAAGAAATTTACTGTAAGATTGGACAATGGTTAAAAAAATAATGCAGATTCACTTATAATTTCTTCATATTCACCAGTATACAAGAAGAAAACAAAACAAAAATTTTCTTAAATAATTTTGTGTTATATTTAAGATTTCTTACAAAGCTATCTGATTGTCCTAACTTTTTTTTTTAAATGAGAAGTTGGAGTATGGGAGAAATGAACTTTGATAATGTTCTTGAGATAAGCTCCCATAATTTCAGCAGTCTTGGCCAAAAATGAAATAAGAAAGCCTAAAATAATAGGGTTACAATATTGAAAGAGATAGAAATATGAGTCATTGTGGAGAAGTATTATTGAGACTTTGGGCAAAGTTCATCAGCAAAAAAAATTTAAGAGCTATATTAGGAAATACTATGTTAGGAAATACTATGTAATGTTTTCAAGTCTATTTAAATATCTACTTAAAATTTTACATGATCATGATCAAAATATATTCTTACTATATGTTTATCCACGACTAGCTGGGTAAAAATTTAGGAAACAGAATAAGATATGGTCAACCTGAAAATTAATGTGGAACAGATTAGCAGTTGATGTTTCCTTGGTTACTGCTTATACAATCTTCTGAATTTTAAATACTAGAAAGTCTGCTTATTGTTTAGAAAACATATCCAAACAGAATGTGAAAGCAGTTCTTTTGTCTGTAAATATATACTATGAATGGATATTTTGATATTAGAGATTCCTTTTAGGATTTTACTTCATTATCACAAATGCATAGTTATGTGTGCATAGCAACATTTTCACGTGGCACTCTTGCTGAAACCAGTGTCAAGAATATTCTATATTTTACAGCTTTCTGCATCTCCAACTCTGCAAATGAACTTTGCTATACAATCCTTATAAAAAGAGCAGCAAATGCAACACAAGAATTTTACTCGTGTCTCCAAAGAATAATATTATTCTAATTATCAATAGCCACTCATTTATTTAATAGCGAGTCCCAGGGTTCTCTAATAAATGGAAGGACTAAATGCTACATGTTTTACTATACTCAACTTACTAGCAGATTTATACACTTTTTAAAAAATCACAAACAAAAATATACATGCCATTTTCAGTAATCAAGAAATTCTGAAATTCTTATCATATTAATAATGTGTCATTTTTTAAAAGTCGCATTCTTAAGTGCCTGTCTAGCAGGTGTGAGGTTGTGAGTTCAATCCCCAGTGCAGCAAAAAATAAATAAATAAAATAAATAAAAGTCGCATTGATTATCCTAAGCTGAAACAAGGTACAGATACCCTATTTAGGCACAACTTTCTAAATGAGAAAAATAATACAGATTTTTGTGATGGTAAAGGGTAAAAGCAGGTAGCATTTTGCAACTCAAACTTTTGTCAGCATTTTTTAAAGTAACAGAAGAGACTTCATCAGATTAAAGATTCAGATTAATTTTAATGTTTGAGGAAGGCACTATGAAAGACTTCAAGTTTAATTTAACGTGTTGAGAGAATTTGTTTCTAGAGAGGGCTGAGGTGTCAACAGGTAGTCAGAAGGTACATTGTGCAAAAAGGAGATGACACTGCCTTGCTTTGAAAACTGGTATTTTCTTCGTATCATTTTTCTTCACCTCATTAGTTTGTATTTCTTTAAGTATTATTAATATTTCTTCTAATTGTGACAAACTTTTTCATTTTTTGATACATTCATTTTGATTTAATTGCAGTAGAATATTACATTTTATGAGTTCACAAATATATAGACGCAGACTGCTGATAATAGACATTGGTGCTTTTTCTGAAGCTGCAGGTAACATTCTTGGGCATGTCTCAATAGGTTCATGTGTGGGAGCTTTTCTAAGTTCTAAGAGAGTTAGTGTTTTTTGAACTCTGTTAGGTCTTGTGAAATTTCTCTCCTAACTGTGTAAGCCTACAAACCTATACTCATACAAACCCAAAAAAGCATAAGAAAATTTCTATTTCTACACAACTCTCCCATGCTCTTGATATTACCAGATACTATCATTGGCTGGAATTCGTGCAAGCGGTGTTTAAATATATGTTTAAGCAACCGTTTCTCAATCAAAGTGAGATTGAACATCTTCTTATGTACTTACTGACTCTTTGTCTTTTAGCAGCAGCCCCTAAATTGACTATTTCTTAAAATGGCTCTATGTATCACAGTGTTGTATCTTGTCACACTCCATGGATTTTTATTCTCATTTACTTCATAGAGTTTTTTGTTGTATAGATGCTGCTAATGTTAACAAAGTTAAATTTATTAGATACATTCTTTACAGCTTCTCATAATAAATAGTACATTCATTTGAAAAGAAAAGTTCTTATTCAGAGATGGTGTTGCTTTTTTTTTTTTTTTTTTTTTTTTTTTTTTTTTTTTTTTTTTTTTTTTTTTTTTTTTTTTTTTTTTTTTTTTTTTTTTTTTTTTTTTTTTTTTTTTTAAGTGATCTTCCAGAAGTCTTACCTTTTAAAATTTTAGTGTTGTCATCTGGAACTTACTTTGTACCTTCTGTGAGGTAAAGTTGTACTCCTTCTTTTCCTTCTAGGACACTTAGGACTAGATACAGTAGACTCTTTTTCTTTGAAATCCTGGGCCGCTTTTGTGAATTAATTATCTGCATATATGTAGATCTATTTTACAACTTCTTGTTCTTTTTTACTTTTTAAAATAAGTAACAACCTTGTATATATTCCATCTTTAAAGTAAGTTTTGACTTGAAGTGTGGAAAACTACTTCTATTACCAAATTTGTTCTGAAAATTTTTCTTACTAGATTTTGGACCTTCAAAATTGCAAATAAAATGTGAGAATGATGCATTATCTGAAAAATATATCTAAGAATTATGACTCGGGTTATAATCCAAAACCAGTCCTCAACTCTGGCCCATATCCAAATTGCCTGTGAATCATTTTAAATATATGCCTATCAGGTATAAATAATTTTAAAATTAAAAAAATGAAAACTGGCTTTCTGTAGCTTTTCTTAGCTGAATGTTTAAAGATGACTCTAGCATGACATCTTGTATAAGTTCCATTTAAGATCCCTTCTTGTGTCTCCTCCTATTGCATGTACCATGACACGTGTGATACAACATTTCTTCCATTTTCCATATCTGACCTTAGTCTCTGGTTGTTGAGGATTGCAAAGAATCTTACTGTGACATCTTACCATTTGACCCCTGTTAAACAAAATAAAGCAATCATAAGCCATCTCTATTTTGATAAAGTTTAAATTAAATCCATGCAAAAAATTTATGCCATCTTGCATTTCACAAACTCTGGAGTGCAGTCACCTCATTTTAATTCTTCTTTCAAAAGTGTTTGTTAATTTTTTTCCATATTCTAGATTTCTGTCCAGGAGTCAGCTAAGGGAAAATGTATTTTCTAAATTTCAGAATGATATGGCAAGTTTTTCAAATTGTAACATCAAATGACCCTTTTGTCAACCTGGCATATAAGATGGACTTTCTTTAACCAATCTCTTATACAGAGTGGCTGAAATGTATATGTATTATTAGCACTCATGGAAGCAAGCTCTTCACATGTCTCTACCACCCCTACAATTCACTTTTCTCTCTTTCTTATACAGGTGAATGGGGGAGAAATATTTTAAGATAGGAGGTAAATCATTTTGAATGCCTTCTTTGAAATTTTGCAAATGATTTCTCTACTCTTTGGCATCTGGCATTTATTGTCTTTTCAACTCATTTTGAACTTCGAATTTAAAATTTTTCTTGTGAAAGACTTGCATGTTTGTTAAATTTTTGTATATTTTCACGTTATATATACATATGCACATATATACAACAGCATTTTTTTATACAACAGCATTTATAGCCATTATAATCTGTAGTCTTTTTTTGCTAAACACTTCAAATAAGATGCAGGAAAGCAGTGGTAATAAGCGTTTTTGCCCTGTTTCACATTTTCATAAAAATGATTCATAAAAAATATTAAGTTTTGTGAGAATTAAGAAATTTTTTTGTTCTAAATATTTTAAGATTTTGTTTCACATGAAAGCTATTTCATCTACTGATATGATCCTTGTTTTCTCCTTTAATGATTTAATGTTGCACAGTTCATGAATAGATAATCTGTGCAATAATATTGCATGCTAGTTCTCCTTGCAAGTTTTAGTTTTTCATAAAATGATACTTATAATAGTGTAAGTCATGGTGAGAGGCTAAAAATGGACAATTTTGGCTGTTTCTTTTGGCATATGGAGAATTTGAGAAAATAAGCTTACTCAGTACTGGTTTGTCTAAATCAACTGTATAAAAGCTATTTAAGTATAAAGATTCTACACCAATTTACATGAGAAAACTTCAACACTTGCAAAATATTATAGATAGTAGCACTAATTTATGTTAATCCCTTATTTACATTTTAGGAAAATAAAGAAAGAAGTATCTATCCTTAAGATTTTCCTCTAGAAGATTTCCATCTGAAAGAAATACATTTTTACAGGTATTTCTTTTTCTTTGTACCAACAGGCCACAAAGGTCAATTAGATAAAGGGAGAATTAAATAATCTCTTCTGTAAAAAATGCTACCAGAAAATGTTAACACATTGTATCCTGGATGTAGGGTTAATTATTGCTATTTGCTATGCATTAAGGGAGTTGGTAATATCAACTTGTTGATAAATATGACAGAAGTGGATCCTCAGACATCATTAAGTCAGAGCATACATAATTGGTTATAGAATGGTTTCAAACTTCAAATCATGTAGGGGCAAGAAACATAATTGTTTTGCTTGAGTGAAATATTTATGCCAAATAGCATTTGCATGTCACTTAAATTTAAATACAGTTTAAAGATATCAATATTTGTGCTCGCTTTGGCAGCACATATACTAAAAAAAGATATCAATATTTCCATGAGTTCAGAACTCACATTGAGACATTCAAACCTTACCTTATAGCTCCAAACAGTCTAAAGGGCTTGTGGGAATTTATATCCCTTCAGATTTAAAACTACTTAAATTTTGCTTATAGGATATATAGAGATAAGTTGAAGAAATTTCCAATAAAGAAGTGTGATTAAAAACTAATGGAAGGAAGGAGGGAAGGAAGCAAGAATGGACTAAATTATTGATATAGAACAGCATTTGACAAAGCACATTCTTCAATAAATTTAATGTAGTTACAGATGTCACCTCCCATAAGACACTGCAAGGAGGGCCGATATTCTTTTCTTGTTGCTGTGGCAGACTCAGCATATTCTGAGAAATATAGAGCCAAGCACCTATATTGAGACCACCAGCTCATAATCCAGAACTCTAGTTTTCAACACTGGCCCATATCTAAATTGCCTGTGAATCATTTTAAACATATTCGTATCTCAGGTATAAATAATATGATTCTTCACTATGTCGTACATCATTTGTCTCATTTGGGAGGGAAATTACGATGAAGGTAGAAACTTATGCTCCAGAGAGATATTTAAGGCTCAAGGTGCAGGGTAACATGGTAGCAGCATCAGCTCTGGAATCTCAGTTGCTTCGCATTTTAATACCCTTAATCTCCGATTGCTTTTATCATGGCACATAGCTGATGTGTAAACAGCACCATGCCATCCATATCATTAGTAGAAAATCATGCAAAAGGACTGTTTTCAGGCAAATGGAAAGTTTATATTCCTCATTATACATGGAGCTGAATAAATCAAAATAAGGCAACAAGAAGTAAAAGAAAAGCTTTTCTGAAGGCAGTATAATGTTAAAAAAAAAAAAGACATACATAGCAAACACAATACTTCACTTTTATCCTCATCCGTTTGCAAGAAAGGGTGATTTCCAGACAGCCACATTCTTTTACGCAGGCTCCCTTTCAAAGTGTTTTTCAGAGGATTCTTAATAAGTACTCTGCAGATGAAAAGGATGGGGCTGATTATACGCTAGAGTAGGAGGAGTAGAAAAAAGGCCACTGAGATTGTCTCCTAGTTTCTAATAATTTTCCTGGTACATAAAATGAGAAATATATCAGTGGGCATGAATCACCTACACAAAGAAGCAGGGCAGATTTCTGAAGTAGATGAAGCTATGTAGCAACACAAGAGACTGATCTGCAGCACTCTGTGCAAGGAATCAAGAATTTAAGCTTTTTTTTTTTCTTTGCAGCCACACGTAAGTATACTGTGTATTCATGGTCATTCACATCACTTTTAAAACGATGATCTAAATATACGATACTACTGTATTTTCATCCATTCACTCATTACCCTGGACCTTCCAAAAACAGTTATGACGTAACTGAACAAACTATTTCTTCTCATTGTTTGAAATCTACTGAGTGTGTGCTACAGGAAGGGGAGATCAAAACAGATTGCAATGACGCATAAGCAAGCAAATACACTGAAGATTTTTAGTTGGGGTGGTGCCATACTTGATTGTGGATGGGTCTTGGAGGTTGGAGAGTACAACTAATTTAGACAGTAGTGACAGCTGAGCTGGAATATGAAGAGCAGACCAGCCATGTGAATCTTGGAGAAGAGGAAGAAGCACCCGTACAGTAAGAGCAGCAAGTGCAGTGTTGTTGGGTTTAGCTCAGTGTGGTTTAGAGATAGATAGAAAGGCACTTTGACTGGAAGATATGCAGCTCAGGAGACAATAACAGAGGATGAGGTTAGAAGTATGAACTGTTCAGGTATTTGAAGTATTAATAAGGCAAGGAATTTGAGTTTGACCTTCAGATAGATTAATCAGGATCATACACAAAATGTGTAAGTTAAAAGGAAGTATAATTTTCATTTATTTAACTGAAATAATGTATTTTGTTCTATTAAATTATGGGTACATGAAATAAGACAGTGTCTCCATGTATTCATTCTATATCATTCATTAGCATTTAGTCTCGATATAAAGTATACCAGAGATCACAGAAATTAAAATTATATTTTGTTTGACATATAAGTTTCTGGATGCAACTTGAGACCGTAATGCTAAGTGAAATAAATCAGACATACAAACCTAAATATTGCATAACTTTACTTATATGAGAAATCCCAAAGAATAAATAAAGAGCAAAATAAAAGACAGAAAATAGGAATTAGGGAGAAAGATATTTCTAAAAGTAAAAGCGATCCAGTGATGGAAGAAGGAGGGAGGTGGCTAGAGAAATGGAATGAAAAATGGAGTTAAGATGTGTTATGTACATGCAACAACAAGAAAGGAATGGAAACATGATGTACTGCAAATGTATACTAAAAAATAAAAATGAAAAGGACTGGAATGAAGACATGAATGGATGAGGGAGGGAGGGATGTGAACGAATATGAAAAGAAAGGAATTAAGAAGTATTATGTACACATATCAGTCCCTCACAAGGAATGTAAACATTAGACACAATAGACATATACTTATAAAAAATTACATAACCTTATGAAGAAACAGCTACAGAATTGTTCTAAAATATTTCTCCTAATCATTGAGCTGCACATGAATTTTCATGAGTTACCTGTTCAAATGCTCTGTTCTCTCTGAAATTAATAGGTTTATAGAGATGGGGTAAATAATGATGAAGTAATTGGGTTAACGGTACCTTCCATTAATTTTTCAGTTTTTTAAAATGATAGACACATTAAAAACTCTACTTGGGCCAACATAGCAGATATTTTGACTGTACTACAACTTATTTTATTTGTCTATGTATGCTTTAAATCACCGCCAAAGTAATGATGCTTACATCTTAACAAGATCTTTTCACCTGTCTCCCAAAATAGTTTCAAAGGATGTAGTGTTACAAAATGAAGTCTAATCTCCTAAGCATAGCACTCAAGGCCTTCCATCCTGACATATGTTGTCCCTCTGTACCCATTTGCATTTATAAATATTTATTTTATTTGCTTTGGTTATTCATCTCACATTCTTTTCTTCTATTTTAATATTTACACACCCTCAGGATCAAGCCCAAATGTCAGTGTCAGGTTTGGTTGGTATTGGTTTTCTGCTCTCTCAACTATCTGAAAGATCCACCTGAAGAATTTATTACATTGATTTTAAGTATCTGTTTTTACTTCCACATCAACAATAAAGAATATTTTCCTCCTAGGTAGGCACCACATGCTATTCACTTTTGTTCCCTGAATTTTTTGCTGGTACAACACTCATCCATTGAATTTATTCAGTTCTTATCACAAATGCAGGAACTCAGTGAACTCAGTGGGTGAGTGAGTAAAAAGATGGATGTAGGTCCATGAGTCCACTCTTATTCAGCACATCCCTGTAAGGTGATCTGTGTAATGCAATTGAAAGAAAATGACTACAAAATGACCTTGGATTACTGGCCTTCTTGTCTTTTCACCAACAGCTGCACCTATTGAACATAATACATCTCCCAACATCTGAGATAGTCATTTCTCCATGAAGTTATCAATTGACTCTGTGCTCAAAAGTTTCTCTACCCTGAATTCCTTCCCACATGATCAGTATCTCCTTAAAAAACAAAACAAAACAAAACAAAACACAACAGCACAAAAACCTCAACTTTACTTCTTTCTACATTGTGTTGGTTTATACTAAAGCATAACTATTTGCGAATGCATCTTTATGCCTCTACTCGATTGAAAGCACTTTAATAAGATCATTTGTGAGTTTCCTTGTCTCACTCTCTCACACATGCGCACCAAAGTGCTCAGCAGAGTGCTGTGTAATTGCACTGCTCAGTAGAATAACTGGTATTAGTATAAATTTCTTTCTGTTGTCATTTTTTAAAAATAGATTCCACATTATTTCTGCCAAAGATGATAAAATGCAGAAAAGCCTTTCATGGAACTATTTTTATTTGCCCAAAACTTTCCTTAAGATTTCGTATCAGTTTTTGCCCTCCCCCCAGAGTTATACTAATGTGTATACATACGTGGGCTTTAGATTACTTCACTATTGTTTTACAAAGACAATTAACTTAGTTACATTTCCAAACATAGAAAAACAAATACAGCTAAAGTGAGTCATGGCTCAGACATTGATTTAGTAATAAAGGTAGTTATTTATGTAAGCTAACCTAAAAATAATAACTAAAGAAAGTGTTCACACTCTTTAGAGTGCATCGCAAAGCAAATGCTCTATTATTGGTTTCTACTATTAATTACAGACACTCCTTAAAATTAAAGATAAAGTTCTTTCTAAATGTTATGTTCCTGTGTGTGTGTGTGTGTGTGTGTGTGTGTGTACGCATGCATATGTGTTTGTGTTTGAAGAACAAAAGGAATAAATCTTAAGTGAAATGTGAAAGGTTTATGTCAGGGAGGATGATAGGAGCACATTCTAACAAAATCAGAGAAACTATTCTGCAGATAAGTTGGGTGGGGTGAATGCAGTGAATTGAGCTCTCTGCAGACGGACCCCATTATTTTATCACTAATGAGTTGATTTGTCAAACACTAAAAACAAAGAGAACAGAACTGACATTTACCTGCCTTTTCTAAAACTTTCAACTGTCTTATGCTTTTCCAAAGATTCTTTATGTCAGGATGCTTTTGTCAAAGATAGGTCTAACACTATTCCACTTATAAAATGCTATTTCAAAAATACACATTTTCTGCAAATAAACTTTTTTCTTTTAAACATGATTTTTAAGTGATTAAAAATAAGTAAGTTTGTAAATAAACAGGCACACCTAGTAAGCATGAAAAGATGGCTAAAATACAGCTACACAGAGACAATGATGTGTTTTTGATTTTCAGAGACTAATAGTCTCACAGTGAATTAAGTACTATACATTTTCTCTATATATTTTCCTTCTCCCAGAGTCTTTGAAAAAAAGAATCTATTAAAGACTACTCTACTTGTGAATGAGCTTTGAATTACCTTTGCTTCTGTCAAAGCCCATTTATCAACCTGACAGTGTGAGTCTCTAAAAGCAAATAAGGGCAAGAAGAGGCCCTGCACTATTGCCTCAGCAGTATTAAGCTTCTTTCCAACACAAGGGGAAGACATCTTAGAGATAGCTGTAGTATTTTACACGAATTCAGCTAAACACTGAATAATGTCTTCTTTTAGAGGCACTGTACTAAATGTGTTTGATACGATTCTTGAATGTTCCTGTTCTGCAACACTGCAGTAACAGATCCATATACTTGCTCTTCTTCATGAATCTGGTATACACACTTTTAAAATACGCAAGTCCAGGAAAAAAATCTTGCTCTCTTTTCTATAAAGAACAGTATCTTTCATTACTTCTGTTTGATATTTTATGCATATTTGTACATTCTTTTCATAGAAACCTAAAGATATAGAACAATGTGACATTGGGTAGAAGTGTTTTTTACAGGCTCTGGTGATTTAAAGACATTTGATTAGGTCTAAGTAAGTCTAAGTTTAATATAATACGAGTTTTGTTGCTATAACCTATATATTTACAGAATGGTTTGCTTGCACAAAAGCCTGCATATAAACATTTGACATCTAGACATAAATGCTCATGTTTTATTATCCAATGTCCTTGAGAACACATCTATGTAACTTGAGCAACTTCTTTTTACTAATGGAGTGGAACATTCTAGGGAGAATTCTATTAAACAAGAAGTGAGTCTTATTATTGGATCTTACTGGATCAATGATGCTAAAAACATTACCCAGCTTCTTTGAAAACCATTCATTGTCAGATGCCTATCTACATAAACATGGCCATATTGTTTAATTGAAATAACTCTAAAGTATATTTTTGGATGAATGTATGTGTTGTTCAATGCCTAAACCTTACAGGTAAATTGATCATTTCAGAATATCCAAAGTGAATATTGATGGTAGATAAAACTTTTATTTTCACAAAATGTGCGTATTTCATGTGCTTTCTGGAAATCATTTTTTTTTTTTTTTTTTCGCGGCACCAGGGATCGAACTTACAACCTCACACCTGCCAGGGCAAGCGCTTAAGCCACTGAGCCAAACTCCCAGTCCTGGTTTTTTGAGGCAGGGTTGCACTGTGTAGCTCAGGCTGGCCTTGCACTCGAATTGTAGCCCAGGCTGGCCTCGAACTCACAACGCTCCTCCTACCTCAGCCTCCCGAGTGCTGGGATTAAAGGCCTGCGCCACCACGCCTGGCTTGGAAATCATTTTGAATCAACTAATCCTTCAGTAGACAGAAGCATTTACTTTAGGCTGAACTACCTTTATATTTTCCCATTAAGTGACTGAATCAGTCATTTTCAGTTTCAGTACAAGATTCGTTTCCTTCCTAGTTAATCTAGTTACCTCAATAATACAATCAAAGTATCTGGACTGTGGAAGATTTTACACAACATTTCATTTTTTAAGAGAGTCAAATCTCAGAAATACAATTTAGAACTTATCTGTTGAGACAAACACCAAATGAGAATAAATTAAACTGGAAAATTTTGACATTAATTTACACATAAATATATGTAGGTGTATCTAGATAATTTGATATTATGCACGTAATAATAAAATGTATATATTCTGAAAATAGCCTAAAACATAGCTAATACTATGTTGTAGATGTTTATTTTTAAATTAACATAAATATAATCATGACAAAAATAACAGAAAAAATATACCAGCTGAACAGATAGTTCAATGAGGAATTATTTTTTCATTAGCTTTTATTCATTCATAGGAAGAACTTAACTTAACTCACATAAGTCAATACAACTTCATTACTATTTTCTTCACAATCATTGAGCTAAGACTTAAAATTTTTCAAAATTAACTCCAGCTATTAAAGAATCATTTTGAAGTAAATGTATTATGATGTTGTTTTTGCTTTCCTTAGATATTTTTATAGTATTTAAAGTATGTATGTATATTTCTACCCTATTGTTTCCCTTCCCACTTATTTCCTTGTATTAAAACTTCCTTAAATTATCACAAGAAAGTCCCAAATTCCATGAGAGGTAAACGTGTTTTCACAAGAGAATTAGAGGCCAGAGGCACCATATCACCTTGCTTACTTCAGTAAAATGAATTAACTGGAAAAAAATTTTTGAGCCTTTTATTGGACAAGTCAGAGCAAGTGCATTCATAGCTTATTGTTTCTCAAGTCTGGAGCACCTCCTGTGCAACAGCTGGCTGCTGTACGATTGCAGGAAACTCCCTTGTCTAAACCTTTGCTCATTCCTAAAAATAAAGACACGGAGAGGGAAACGGTAATGTTTTAAAAGTTATTTATATTGTCTACCAATTTAGCATTAACACACACACAACAGCTACATCACATGGAATTAAACACTACAGGCGCATACATGCATAGTTGCACTAACAAGTTACATGCGCTAAAGAGAGGTCATCTTTTCTGCCACCCCAACATTTCTAGGACACAGTTAAAAGAGTGTCTGGAACCATACCTATTTTAAAACAAATGTTACTCCCTGAATTATAGGCCTTAAATCTGTTCTGGAAATAGGCACAAGGCCAGGGTAATTACGGCTTACATGAGTCACCGAGGCAGCTCTAGGCACTGTTCATCCTATTTATACTCTAGTCCTGGAACAAATATTCAGAAGCCAAGGAAAAAGGGACAAAGAATAATGTCAGTGGAGTTCACTGGACACAACCTCCTCTCTTACAACTCAAACGCAACTTAAGGATCTCAGTTGACAGGTTAGGGAGCCCTCCTGCTCCCCTGGATGTCCTCAATAGTTACGAGGGGACATGCAGGCAGGCACAGCTTCCTTTGAGGTGTGACCTTGCTGAGTTATTAAAGAATTGGATACTACTGAAAAATTTGGCCATAGCAATTTGCTCTCCAACAGAATAATGCACTTCACCAGAAAAATGTCAGGTTATTGAATTCTTTGTGCTGAAATGTGCTTTGTGCAGGAGAGTATATACTGGACTCTACAAACCCAAAGCACTTCCTGGCATTCCTTCTGCCTTCAGCTTGCAGGTCATCTTGCTCTGAGGGAATCTGCAGGTAGTAATTTGTTCATTGAATGTTATAAATGTGTTTTCCTATTTGTTTTTCTTTGGTACTAAGTATTTTATTGGTAGAGTAGTTTTAGAGTTCTTTTAGGTTCGCAAAAATTTGGGCGAATAGTACAGAGAATTACATCTAGTCCATAGACAGTGAGCACATAAAATCCTTATTTATTTTTTCTTTTTTACTTTTTCTTGAGTTAACAGAATCAAATAAAAAAAAGATCAAAATATTTAGAATTACAGTGTCATAAGTAGAAAAATTTTCCTAAAAGTCCTGTTTGTTTATAAGGTAAATTTAGCGATACATTTAGTGATACATTTGTCACAATAGTTTCTCACTTTATAGGTATTAACATCTGTGGACTGCATTGAACAGGAGATAGGGTGGATTATAGATAATGAAATTAATGCAAATTATATTCTTAAAGAATTTATTGCCTTCAATAAATGTACATCCCTGCTACATTAAATTTTTTTTATTAGCACATATTTGCAGTAATAATGATTTCATTTCTTGAGGGGAGTTTGTTTGTGTACATAACACATCTCAATTCTTTTTCCATTCTCTACCTGCCCCTCCCTCCCTCTTCCTTACATCTCTTGATCTGCACATTTGAGAAAAATCTGTCTTCCTACTGTCAAATATCTCCCTTTAATTTTGCTCTTTATTTATATGTTGGGTTTCCAGCTCCCTTTTCTGTGTGTCTGGCCCAATGTTTTGTGCAGGACACCAACAATCTTGGAAGAAGTGCTCTGGGACTTATCGTCTGGAAACAATTGTATTCATTATTTTTCTCTAAAAACAAAAATCTCTTTTGGTTGCCAATCTTCTATTAGATCTAGAATGAATTTATGAAGATTGTTCAGTGATCTTAAAAGGAAGAAGCTTTTCATTCAGTTGAATTTTTAAAATTAGATGCCATAATTCAAAGATGAATGAACAAATCTGTGATAAGAAAGCTCAACAATTATTTCATTGCTTACTCATTTTATGTATTTCTAATTCTCCCTGGTCCCTTGATAATATTTCATTCTGTGACCTGGCTACTAATTCTCTCCTCTTCTGTCCCTCCAGCTAATATTTACTGATGATACAGTAAGAACCATAATGAATACAATAGACCATTGTGACACAACTGGTACTATTCAAAAAAAAAATCCCAAAAGCTTAGTCTTTTATTCCAAGGCAGGTAAGCAGCAGAACCTAGATTGACCTAGACTGAAGCTCAGGTCCTGCTTCTGGGTCCAAACTTTCCTGGGTCTCCACATCACTAAGACATTAGTTAAAAAAAAATAAAAAAGTACAAATTGCTGGACACAAGCCCTCAATTCAGATAGATTTCACTGGACTATGGTGCATCTAGAGTATTTTTACTTTTAGCAAGTTTTTCCAGCTGAATCTGATGCATAGAGGATTTGAAAAATATGAATAGCTCTGAATTCCTTATTTTATACACAAGACATCTAAAACTTATATTTATGATATTTATGTCTGCTCCTATCAGTTCTTCATTTATTATAATTGGTAACTACATTATGTGTTCAAAAACATTGCTGGAGTTTGCATAATCCTAATTTTATTTGAATCTATTTCTTTAGGAACCTGTGGATATAATTAATGGATTATTGGAAAGATTGGCTTTAATAAGTTTGAAAAATGAGTTGCCCACTTTTTTTCCATTTGTTTGCTTTTTAGTCCTGCAGACTGAACCCAGTGTCTTCCACATGCTGACTAAATGCTGTCACCAAGCCACATCGCCAGGCTCTATCATTTCATTTTATTTTTTGTTGAAGGAAACAGAAGGCACTATTACATCTATGTGAAATACTGCTAAATATCACAAATGGTACCATCCACATGAAAAAGCATATTTGGGCTCTTAAGTATTCTATCAATAGTCTGAGCATAACCTGTTAAATCCCATTTAAAATCAAATTTCATATCAAGGTACCTGGAAAGAGGGATGCCGTCATGATATTCCAAAGAGGCGAGTTCACAAAACAGGTTAATAGATGCCTAAGACACTGTTATATTTTTGAGAATGTAGCTTTAGTGTATGAGAATGGCTAGTAACCATAGCTAAACTAAATTCCCACTTGAATTCTCACTTTGTTTATAATCCTGTATCAATAACTGAAAAAACAAAAATTAATTAGTTTTAAAAGCATTTCTTCCTTGTGGGCCAGAAAAAATCCTCATTTTAAAGGTGGTAGTTTATAAATACACTTGTCTTTATATAATATATCACTAACATTGCATTGTAAGAATCATCTTAGTAGACAACATTCAATCTGACTTAGCCCTACATCCTTTGTTTAAACATCCTCTTAGTATGGTTGATCAACTTGCTCTGAGGAAATGCCTTTAGGCGATAATTTGTTTGACTTCTATAAACACATTTTTTCTATTTATCTCTCTTCTTTACTAAATATTTTATTTTTAGAGTAGTTTTAATGTTCATTTAGGTTCACAAAAAGTTGAGAGAATGGTACAGAGATCTCACATCTAGCCCATAGACAATAGACATATAGAGTCCCTACGTTATTTACTTTCTCTTGAGTTAACAGAATCAAATAAATGAAAATCAAAATGTTTAGAATTACAGTGGCACAAGTAAAAAAAATTTCTTAAAAGTCCTATCTGTTTCCTAGGCAAAGTTAGCAATGTATTTAGAATGTCTTGTCACAGTAGTTTTTCTCTTTATATTTTATATTTTTTGGAGGAACTAGAGGGGCAATTATATCTTTATGAAAAATTACTTAATATCACAGATGGTATATTCCATTTCCATCCTTTCATTGTGAGGGAAGAGAGTAGTATTAAAGAAAGAGATTGCCTCCTGATTTGTACATATTGCACATTAAATTGGCAAATTTGAAGGAAGAAGTATCTTTGCCTTCATTGCACTGCCAGTACTACAAATTTCAAATGAAACTGAAGTTCAAGTACATGTTTAATGACTGTTGAATCAATGACGTGCTGATTCAGACCAGGCAAGTGGTTGCACAGTTAGTGTGATTTTTGTGAGTGTAAAAGGAATGCTCATATATGATATAGTGGGTTATAAAAACACCTGGGGAAAAGTATGGTGCTATTATGCCTTCACCGTTCAATCCTGTATCTTCCAGGTTCACTGTCATCATTGCAGCTCAGTTTTTACCAGTGAAATTGTACTGCAAAATTAAAGCATATTGACATAAAATAAATTTTTCTCCTAATCCAATAGATTCTCCAAAGGAGATTTCTGTTAACTGTACAATTAAGCAAGTATGTAATAATGCCTAACTATACTAGCTTGATAGGATATTTTTTACACTTTAGGAACCAAAGACTGAAAATAAAAACCAATAATAGTAAGATGAATATCATCTTTCAGTCACATTGACAAACCATTAACTTTTGCTAATTAGCATATGCTGGCTTATTTAATAACCTTTCTTAAATGTATTATCTGCATTATTTTTTGCTAATGCCACTTAGTTTTTAAACGTTTAATATATATATATGTATACTACATGTTAGATTTTCCTTCCCACTATTGACTACATGCTTTGTAATTGGAGAAGCATTAATTTTACCCTGAATGTGATCTCTTAGCAACAGGTAAGTCAGGAAAAAGGAAGTTGGAAATTGCAACCCTGACTCCGAACTACAAAGTGAAGACAATTTTCAGTAAAGTCCATTTAATTTAAAATCTCTTTTCTGCCTCTCAGAAAGCCTGACCACTAAGCACTGCTATTAAAGCGCTGAGCATTCCAGCTCACCAAAGAGCGGCTCTGCTGAATGTTAGGATGACTCAGAGCTAAGTACACCAGACTGAAGCTGCCAGACAGATCTTATATTTATTGCCAATAAACAGGCAAAAGGGTGAAAATAAGACAAAAATGTGTTCCCATTGCCCAAGGAAAATAATAACATACCACGCATACAGAGCAATCCTGAGGTGTGTCTCAACCCCTCGCAAAAGCACCGTTGGGATGATAAAATGCACTACCACATAATTGACAAACAAAACTCTAAATTAAAAATCTTTAACTGGCAAATTGGAAAAGTCAAAGTCAACTTGGAACTAGGGATCAAAAATAAGCTTTATCAGTGTCAATTTAATTGCACATAATATTCCGGGTGAAACAAACTATGAAATATTATGCAAGCTAAAGTTTCAGTTTTGGAAATATTGTGTGTGTGTGTGTGTGTGTGTGTGTGTGTGTGTGTGTGTGTTAGATTGTGTCCAGAAAACTATAGTGACGTCCTAACCTCAATTACTCAGAATGCAATGTCATTTGGAAATCAGGGAATTGAATCTTCGCAGATATGATTAATTAAATTCCAAAGGACTTGTACTGGAGGAGGATGGATCCTTAATGTAATATGACTGGTGGAAGAAGAGAGGAGGAGATGTGAAAACAGAAAGCCCCGGGTGAAAGACACATGATGGCAGAGGAGGAGATTGGAATCATGATGCTTCAGGCCAAGGAGCACCAAGGATCATCACCAACACAAGAAACTACTAAGAGGCAAAACAGGACGCAACTTAGAGGCTTTGGCAAGGGACTGTGGCTCTGTGGACCTCTTGATTTTGGAAATCTACAGTCTAGAACTATGAAAGAATTTTTTTTGTGTTTTTTTAAACCATTTACTTTGTAGTATTCATTGTGATAATCTTGGAAAACTAGTAAGGTTCCTATGCGTGTACATCTGGCCCCAGCAACCTGCTCTGCACATATTCAAAATGGTAACATGAGGATATGCGGCAAACTTTTTAAAGAGACTATATCTTGGTAACAGCAGTAAAGTTGATTATTTTCACCCTTTCGTATAGTTTCCAACTTTTCTATTTTAAATATGTAATTCTGTTGCAATATAATAAGCAGGAAATTTTAAGTAAGCACAGAAGGGCTTCCCTGAAGCATGGCCTAGTGAGCAGAAATTAGATTTAATTTGATTTTCTTCTGCTCATAAGCTAAATATTCATAAATAAGTTCTATTTTTTCACTTTGAAAATAGTACTCATATCTATAATGGAGCCCAAAACATAAAATTGTGTCTTTTTACCTAGTTTTGGATACTTAGTGTAGTCATGTAAGCAAACATTTAAATCTCCTTGACTTTTGAACACGTTTTTACACTGCTTTGAGCCAGTACATCAAGCTTAAAAGTAGCACAAACATTTCAGTTAAAACTCAGTAAAGTTAATTCTGTAGATACTACAAACAATTTGATTTGGGATGGGTTTCAATTTCTTCACATCTAAAATTACAAAAAGCTGCCCTCACGGAGATACCATAGAGGAGACACATACCAGAGATAACAGAAATTTGAGCCCATTGCCTAGCATTTTAATGCTTAACAAACATCACATATCATTTATATGCTACAGATTGGGACAAAATATTCAGGCAATGGATATATTAATTTAAATAGTCATTGTTTTATTACTAAGAAGGTAAGTTCAGTCTCCAAAATCATTGAGTCCTTGGTTTGGAACTCAGCATTTCCATAAAATAAGTACAGTCTCTTGTGCAAGTTACCTAACCTGAGAATCAATTGTTAAATGGAGAGAACCAGTGCACACTCTGTTCAGATTGTTTTGAAATGATGATGATAAAACTTATTTTCATTTATTGACTCTTTTTACGATGTTCAACGTCCTTGGTTTGGCACACCACACATAGCAGCATATTCACTACTTGCTAAAATTTTGTGTGTTTTGTGAGTACTTAACTCACAGTAGTTAAGCAAGGATCAAAGGTCACATAAACTTCACCAATGAGGTGGCATTAGAAACAAAAAATACTCTGTAGTTACTTGCATTAAACTTTTACTACTTTGTAAATACCTGAAGGTACTTTTTGAAGTATTTTATTTTGCCTGCCAAATAATGATCCACAAAGCACAAAACTTCTGTAAATGATTTCCATGAATGAATTTATAAATTTATGAGTGATTCAAAGCATGAATAATAGTATATCTGTTGGGTGATCTTTGAATTTTCAGTAACTCTTTAGATTTGTATGCAAGAGAGCCTTCCTTTCAAAACTTTATTTTAAACTTCATTCTCTTAAAATATTTTCAGATACCCATTAAAAGTTAGCTCAGGGAATATATTATATGCATTAATAATACACTAACTCATTTGTGTTACTGTAACAAAATATTTGAAGCTGGATAACTTAGAAACAATAGATTTTATCGAGCTCATGGTTTTCAGGTTAAAAGTCCAAACAACATGGTACTGGCCTCTGTCAAGGGAGTTCCTTGCTGTTTTACAATATGCTGGAGAAATGTAAAAGCAGACACTCATATGGAGAAGTGACCAAGTAGATGGGTAGCCTCGTTTTAGAACAACCTACCCTAATTGCTAATGATTCATTCCTCTGAGATTCAGCCCATTCTAAGAGACCAGTCTTTATAGAACCAGGAAGATGGAGACCTGAACTAAAGAGTTTCCAGCAGGTGCCATTGCTCATAAGTTTCAGCATGTCAATACTTACACTGAAAACTATATTTTCAGCATGTAAACCTTTGGGGGGTAAACCATATCTAATCCAGAGCAATTATACACACACACACAGACACACACACACAGACACACACACACTCTGTATATGGATACACTATGTGTAATATATTACAGACTTTGTACATTTGATACACATTTTCTTTTTTAAAAAATTGATGTTTCAGTCAAGATTTTCAAAAGTTATGTAAACCCTTTTTAAAATCTTGCTTATAGCCTCCAAAGTTACACTTCATACCAATCAAAGTACACGTGGAAAATCAGGTTTCATGGGACATAGACACAGAAACACCAAATTACATTTTGTATGGCCCTGTGGCATTTTGACAAAATAGCCTTGAAAAGAATATAAAGAAAGAGTATGAGAAGAGGATCATGAATGGTGAAGGAAATTGTTTTTATTGATTTTCATTGGCAGTACAGTTCATAACATGAGCACTAAATTTATGAAATCAGTTGTCGATTTGGCACTGAGAGGCAGGTTCCTCTACAACGCTGAAGGTTTGGCTCTCATATCCTTCTGATTATTAATTTCTGGGTGTCAGGCCTGTTTCTGATGTCCAAATGATAAGAACAGGGACAAAATAAAGGAAATTAGATATTTTAAATGAACAAGAAAACTATTACTTGTAGAAAAATCCTGCTCCAAGATCTTAGAGCCTATATTGGTTCTTTTATGTATTATTTCTTTTCTTTAATACAGAATGCTCTCCAGTGCAAAAATAAAAATCTGACTTGGAAACACAGAAATAAGAGGCAATATCCTTAGTGCACTCAGACATATCTGATGTACTAGGATGCACTCAACAATTTTTTAAAATGTTGGAAAATTTACAGTTATAATAGATGGTTATCATAGTGCCAAAGGCTTTGGTTTTGTGATAACTTTATAGGAGCCAAATTTTAGATACCATCTTTAATATAACAAATAAGTTACATGCCAAGTACACAAGAATCTGAAATTATTTGTAAAGACTTTTTCTGGATGTCAGAAAACTGCAGGATCCACTGTTACTCTTTCTTGTGTATGGTTCTATTTCCATTTGCTTTCTGACACATTATTAAATGGAATCATAAAGTGGATTGTTTCCTGGAGCAGAGGAGAAGCAGAGGGAAATTATGTTGCTCAGAATATCCTTAATTCAATAAACAAAGTCTCTTGTATATATGCACAACCAATTTAACTATGTTGACTCAATTGGTCAATCAATTCTGATTTAAAGCAAAGGTCAGATCAGTCAAGCTAGCAATCAATTCAAAGAAAATTAGTAAAAATTTTGCTTTCAATCTGCATGCTCTGAATATTACAGGTGATGCAATTATTTCGGCAAAGAAGAAAAGGAATTTGTAATTCAGTAACACTGACCTTAAGATTATTGAATTATAAGTCTGCTTTGTCAAAATATTATTTTTACTCCTTTTTGCCTCAGGATATTTTGTTGCTGCTAAAAGAAGAACTTAGCATCATGGAGACACAGTTTTTCATTGAAAGAATTCAGGTAAATTTTATAATGAAGAGAACTAAATATTATTTTATATTGTCTAATATTTAGAGTCTTAGGTATAAATCTAGGTAAGATTTGGCAGTAGGGAAAAAAGATTAACTCTCTAAAAGAAAACTAATATTCAAAACTGTAACCTTTGGATTTTTGTATCATGTCACTATCTACCATACGTATGAGATGATTTTTAAAATAAATAAAATTATATTAAACTGATATTAAACTTCTGGACCACAATCATAAGTCGCATGTTGTTGTGAGACAAATCCAATGAATCAATAATCAACAGGTAGCTTTAACTGAAATAGATGTAGAGATAAAATCACAAATATTCAATCCAGGAGGCATTGCAAATGATACATAATACTGTTTACATTACAATAAATGTGCAGAAGAGAACACTAGAATGCTCTCTTAAAGGGAAATTTTAGGGTGAAATAATGAAAATAAACTCAGAGAATATGGTACAGAAATTAAAAGTCTCTCCTTATAACTGACTTAGAGTTGAACGTGCTGGTTACTCACATGCAATCTGTTTCATGGAGAAAGATGAAAACTTTTTTTTCAAAATTCGTAGAGAGATTTAATCAAAATAATGCCTATCATGCACCCAGGGCAAAGAATGTTGAAAAACTGGCTTTCAGGAATGATGACCATGATTGACGAAGCATGTAAGTTAGCAGAATCCATACTTTCATCCATGTAGCTGGCAAATTTTGTTTTAATGAAAATTATTCACTTAGTGAAGACGGCAAAGGGTTCGAGAGATGGGGCGAGGTCAGGGAGAGGAGGAGAAGGTGAATAAAGAGGACCGAGAAGCAATATGTACATGGACCGATTCCCAATGAAGACTGTATTATGTATTATACAGATTTACTAATGAAAAAAAATGAGAAAAAAATGAAATACCTGAAAATAGATTTAAAAATTGTAAACTTTTCAAGGAAGAAATCACTCAATAACTTTCAAATACATTGAAATTTAGTGTTCTAGACTTTAGAGATGCTAAGAAGTGGTGGTTCTTGGGAAGAATATAAAATTTACCTCATACGCACAGTGTTTTTTTGTTTTGTTTTGTTTTGGTGGCACTAAGGATCAAACTCACAGCTTCATGCCTGCCAGACAGGTGCTTACACCACTGAGCCAAATGCCCAGTCCTAATTTTTTGAGGCAGGGTCGCACTATGTGGCTCAGGCCAGCCTTGCGCTCGCATTGTAGCCCAAGTGGGCCTCAAATTCACAACGCTCCTCCTACCTCAGCCTCCCCAGTGCTGGGATTAAAGGCCTCACAGTATTAAATCTACACAAAGAAACAGCCTAAGGTAGTGGAAAAGACGTGATGAGGTGAGCTTTGGCAGATGTTCCATTACAAATCATGGAAACTGTCCTCTTAAGGGACTTTAATTAAACGGTTGGCCACTAAGGGCCATCCAAACAATATGGTAATACACAAGACAGAAGCATTTAAGGATCTAACAGGATACTGGAAACTCCTTGGAGATGTAAAAAATAAGCATTTCTTTGAAATCTAATACTAACCAAAGTATAATTAAGTGACCCAAATTAACTCTCTGTGGGTGGCCTCTTGGTTATTTAAAATGTTAAAGTAGTAATTTATTGTCATAGAAAGGTAGATGGTCTCATAACCTAGATTGGTGACAGTGTGGCCGTAAAAAGTTTGTGTTTTACCATATAGGTGAACAAAGAAAAGTGAGCTTTAAACCGGATGTGGATGAAGTATTTATTCTACACAGGAATTAAGCAAACATGTGTAAACTTGTGAGTAAAGATAAAGTCATTGCTCAGTGGAAAGCAGCATATTTTGGGAGTCTGGCATACCTGACAGCACATGTGCTGTTGTTTTAACAGAAAGGTAGGTGCTGAGCTGACTCTAGTTTTCATTAAGCCTCTACAATGGTGTAATATTGTGAGCCAGTTTGCCGCAACCTTGTTCAGTCTCCTCAACTTCAAGAAGCAATCTATAGTAGATGATTTCTAAGGTTACGTTCATATGATAGACAGATAAACAAAAAATATTTCATTTACATTTCTATAAGTCTATGGGGAGAATACATACAAGTTATGATAATATATTAATTTGATTCTATGGGGGGTTCTATTAGAAATATTGAATTAAATGCACAGACTTTTAACTCAACTATTCTTGCAATTATCCAAATTATTGTTTACTCCCAGAATATTATAAAAAATGCAAATGCACATCTATTTAAGACAAGTTGAGGAAAATATTATTTTACTCTATGTTCAAAGCTGGTTAACGTGTATAATTTTTGGAGCAAATAAAACAACACCGAAACGATGTGGAGTTTAATCATTAGAAGAAAAGATTTGCATAATTATAATGTACATTATGAACACACATGATTTAAGTAATTTCAATAGATACAGTTCTATTCCCATTTTCTCAATGAATATCAAAGTGCATGAATATAATGAAGATGGTTTTGTAAGATAATTCTCATACACTGTTTCTATCACATTGCGTGAATGAAAAGGGTTTGATTTTTCATTATTTTATGAGCATGTTATTTAAGAAACTAGAAAAGTCATACATGATAATTGCTAGCAAGAACTCTTGGAATAATTATCAAAACGAAGATTTGCTACAAAATTGGTTTTCATTTCAGTTCAATTGGAATATAAGTAACTACCGTTTTCAAACACAAGAATGAAAGACCATGAAACTTAAGGAATACTGACATGAAATCAGACAAATGTTACAAGTTTCAGAAGTCAGTTCTAAAGAAGAAATTTGAATTATTCCTTAAGTATCAGATTTCTCTGTATATGTAAAAAAAGTTCCTTTTATTTTTATTGAGTCTTGTGCTAGATCCTGGCTTTTTCCCAATAAAGACTAAACAATAGGTTTTAGATCTGCATTCACTTGCATGTGGCAGTAAGTGTCAGTCTGGAAATAGCTTCACAATTCTGTGCATCACTGCCTCTGTTGTTTCTTCTACTTGGCTCTACTCATTCTATTGTTCTCCTTTCAAATGACTGTATCTAGAATCCTTCACTCAAAGACTCCATTATTATCTGAAGCACATTTGTCTGTATGAGAGAGTATTTATTAAGTTTGCCACCAGAATGCCAACACAGTTGGTGTGAAAGACTGCCAGGCAATTAGATGTTTCATTCAGTAATTTCCAAAAATATTACCTAGATTGTTAAGAAGGTCTTTTACCTCCTTAGTTAAATCAGTTGTCAAATTATATTTATTATTCTCAGGCAGCTCATTAAAATAAAAAAATAAAAAATTTAGAAAACCACCTTTGTAGCCAAATGTCATATACATATATCATTTACTTCTCAGTTAAATGTACTCATTCCATTTACTCAGATGATTGCTATGTATGTGGTAGGTTTATAAACCTTTGGTTTAAATTTTCTTTGATGGACTAGCAGATGTAAGTCAAACTCTAACAAGTAAATAAATGTTACTCCTACAGTTATGGACAATGAATTCCACAGAACTGCACCATTGGGCATACTCTATTAAACAGTATGGACTGAAACAAAGAACATAGAAATAACTCTTTAAATGATAAAATAAGTATGTCATAAATCCTTAGATGTTATCTCTGGCTTGGAATTAATTGTTTAAAATTTCATGTTTTTGTTTTGTAGAATTTTGTTTTGTTTTGTTGCGGGCTTTCTTGATTGAGTCATAGTCAATACTTTCTCTAGCACTCCAATATAGTAGAACTATTTCAAAATGCAAATTCTTCTTTTATAGAAGAATTTTTTTTTTTGTCCAGCATCATGTTACATTCAGTTTGTTAGAGGACATTTAAACTTACTTGGGAAGGGACATCCTAAGAATGTTCAGTGAGCATCCATTAAAGGATTTCACCCTTTGAACTCTTAATCAACTTTCTATTACTCTGTAGGGTTCATAGATAATTTGTATTTTCAGATACATAATGTCTCTCCCTTAATATGACCTTGTAAGGATGGATACTTCATCAGTTTAGCATTTTAATAGTGCTGCATGTATTTACTAGGTGTTAAATAAACCGTTCCTTAAAAAATGGTTGCACGAGGGCCGGGAGTTTGGCTCAGTGGCTTAAGCGCCTGCCCTGGCAGGCGCAAGGCTGTGAGTTCAATCCCCGGTGCCACAAAAAAAAAAAAAAAAAAAAAAAAAAAAAAATGGTTGCACGAAAAAATTAATGGTAGTAATGTTGGAGAAATATACAAGTATATTTATAAATGTTATTTGTCAGATTAGAATTTTTCTAAGCCAAGCAAGAGTTTTAAATGATGTACTTTCCATGAATTCCTGGTTTCAAAGGTGTGTACCTATGTCTGATTATCTTTCGATGCTAATAGAGTTCATGTATTGCTTTTGTAGCTGAATTCAGTGACATTCGATTTATGCGACATTGAGCAGCAAGTGTATCATTAGACTCCAGTTCACTCATGAAACAAAGTTTTATTTTCTTCCCTAACTGCCAACACGGAGAAATTAAAATACACTGAAGAAATTCACATAGCTAACTCTTCAGTGCCCTCCTTATTTTCTCTGAATCACTACTGTTAAATGTGAGAGTGTTTATGCTATTTAACAGATTGTTCTTTAAGATTATTTGCTCATTTTTTTTCTAAAATGATTTTGAAAAAAGATGGGAATAAGGTTAGTATTTAAATAAAATCAGAAAAGTAAAGTCAATTTCTGGTATGTGTAGAAGAGAAAAAGGAAAGTTAAAGGTTTTTCTTTTGACAGTGAAGATTTCTTTGTAAACCAGCAAAGAATAAAAAAGAAAAAGGTTTCACCTGTTTTTAAATGCTTTGACTAAGACATATTTGCATGTATCATGAATGTGTACATTTAGCCAATGGCCAAATATAATAAAGAACCTTTTCACTAAACAATGAGATTTTGTAAAAATAAATACTTCATAACATTTCTCTAAAACATTTTCTTAAATTTTCATCCATTCATTGCATATCCAAATAACACAAATTTTAAAGATTATGGTAACATGTATAATTTGTACAAAAAAACCACTTCTTCTCTTTACAATGATGCACACACCTATATTCTAGGTGCACAAAACGTCTCTAACTAAAGATTTAGTGATCAGTCACATTAACAATTAGGCAATGTAGGATATTTCTTTAAAAAGCAGATAAAAGTTACAGCATCAGATGTTCAGTTTTTCACATTCACGAACCTTAAATGAATTTGAAAATTTTCAATCAAAAAATTAAACAAATCCTTTTCATTATTAATATTTTCTTTGTTTACTTCTAGGATTCACTGGTAGTCTCAGAGGAAGAACATTAATAACTACAACTGACTACTTTGGAAAAACTTCATCTAGTATTTCCTCTTTGAGTATGATTGTAAAGAAGATTATACAAATTTTTTGTATAATGCTCAAGTCTAGAAAGTAGTATCATGCCAGCTGTTTATTAAGGTGAATGAAATGGTTGCAGTTTGGAGTGTTTAAAAATCTATCATTTTTTAAAGCCATTAAAATCTCTAATGAGATTTCTAAAAATCTATTTTTATCCAAAGCTTTTGGAGACTGCAAAATGTACAGCTGACATACTACAAATAAGAGTCTTAAAATTAGTATCTAAATTTTAAATTTATTTTTAAATTTTAATATTGAAATTTCAGTAAAATTCAACTTTTAATTAAAAAGTACTCTATAATCCTTAAATCAATCAAACAAAACAAAGCAAAACAAACATAATCCTGAAAACACAGTCTCATTAAACAAATTTGGCATGCTATTTATTTGAGTGGAAGAGATGTTACAAAAATGTAATACATGATTTTAAGATGGATCACATCAAGCAAGAAATAAAACTTTCACTTAAAAAGAAAAGGCAAAAGAGCATTTATGAAGTTAAATCTCATGGACTTAAATGAAAAATCCATATTTCTACTGTAAAACATGAATTTTTTTATTCATAGGCTAATAAAATATTTAGAGACAAAATACCTAATAGAGATAATGCCATAAAATTTAACAAGAAAGCATGCCAAAGTCAAACACTGAGAGTAGTTAAAAAGTAACATGGAATGGAAAATAGCTATAACTATTGTAGGTTGATAAGATAACTTGACAGCCACCCTAAACCCCACCTAAAATTTTTAAACAAAATGACCATAGAGAAAAATAGTCAAGTGAACTGAAGTTCTAAACAAACAAACAAACAAACAAAAACCTACAGAGAAGCTAACACTAATGGCATTACAAAAAGGAAGTAGAATGTACTAAACCAGATGCACTCACTGGCATCTTTAGCAATGTGTTTTTCCCACAAAGTGGCACTCTAGAGAGAAATTAGAAGCTTTAGTTTGGTTGATCTCATGCCACTCAGATTACTTTCCTTAGATAAATCAAGATGCATGTCTCAGTGACTTTCTAATCTCCTTATAACATGATAGAAGCCCCGAAAGAGGACTTTTGCAATAGGTTAAATTCATAAAATCTAGATATTTATAAAGTAAGATCTCTCCTTTCAAAGTTGATGTGGTTTAAGCTAGTGGCACTCTTGCTGTTTCAAATGTCTACCTTTCAGAAGAGGTTGTTAATCTGTATCACCTTGCTGATTATCGCTACAGCTGTAAAATTAATAGTCATCAACTATTTTATACAAAGTTTGACATATTAATTGTCTCTCGATTTGTTGTGACTTTTTATTTCACATGTTACTCCGTAAAAATTCTCCTTTGAATGTTGGATTAAAAGCTGTTGCAGGTCTAGATTTTCTGCCTCTTCACGTTTTGTTATCATTACTATTGAAAATGATTTCAAATAATCAGTAGAATTAAGTTGTAAAGCCCATTTTTAAAATGTATCTTACCAAATGATCTAGATAAATCAAAAGAATAATAAAATATAGCTACCCGTTCCCAGGAACTAAACCTTAGCTGTAGGAACAGGACATAAGCACGTGGCAGGGTATAGGACAGTAATGGTAGGTACCAAATAGAAAGAGAATCTTAGCACACATCTGGAGTATCATAAACCACAGTAGAAAAGATTTCAAAGACCTTAGGGGAGCAGGGAAGATACTGAAATGAAATAGTTTTGACAGGGGAAAGATGAAGCTAGGAATTTGAGTGAGGGTGACTTGGAAGAATCCATATGGACACTGAGTAAGAAGTGGAGAACACAGCTTCCTGTTTTCCTTCAATATCAGCTCAAATTTTTAGAATCTAAAAAATATCGTGAATTGGCAATAAAACAAATAAAAAGTGTCTTAATGGGTGGAAAGAGAAGGATCTGGAACCTGATTTTTTGAAGAAGATAGCCATTTGAATTCTATTAAAACAGAAATTTGATTTCTAGTGAGTAAGTAGTAACAAATGACTTAACTATTTATAGGGAATGAAGAATTGAGGTGGAGAGGAGGAAAAAAATCTGTGAGGAAACTACTATACAGCACTGGTCTATGCAATGTTTATTCGTTTTTTATTTGACCTCAAAAGAAAAGGTAACAAAAGCAAAGATGTACAAAAGGTTTACATCAAAATAAAAAGTTTCTACACATCAAAGGGTACCACAGAAGGAAAGAGACATTCTATGGAATTGGTGAAAATATTTGCAAGTCATATATCTCACATTGGCTTAATGTACAAAATAAACTAACTCTGTGGAGATAAAACCAGCAATATGATGTGAAATGACAGGGACTAAATACATACGGCACAAAAGAAGACAGAAAAATGGCTAACAGATATATGAAAAATTGCTCACCATTATTCATCATTACAGAGATGCAAATTAAAACTATGAGACACCTGATATCTATTAGGCTGGCTACTATCAAAAACCACAATACACAACAAATACTGATTGGAATGAGAAGTGAAAAGTGAACACTTGTATACTGTTTGTGGGAATCTAAATTAATGTAACCCACAATGGCAAACAGTGTGAATGTCTCTCAAGAATTAACATAAACCACTGATCCCACTTTCAGAATTTACCCAAATGCTCTGAAATTCCTGTGTCTATTGCAGCATCATTTACAAGAGCTAGCATATGAGAGCAGCTTAAATGTCTGAATACATGAATGGTTAAAGACAATAGGCACATATACATGGTGAAATATTATTCAGCTTTTGAAAATGAAGAGATTCTGTCATTTGCTGCAATGTGGATGGAATTGAAGAACATTATTGCTAAGTGTAATAAACCAGGCACAGAAAGACAAATGTCACACTGTCTCCCTTATGTGATGAATCCGAAACATTGGAACTCAACAGACCAAGGGAGTAGAATGGTGGCTATTCTACCAATGGTGAAATTTGAGACTGGATGGAGAGCAAGAGAGAGATGATAGCCAACGGGTACCAAGGATTGGTTAGGAAGAATGATTGATATTTTTTTAGATCAGTAACACAGCATGCTGAATATATTTCAACATTGCTAAGAAATTTGTATTGTTTTTATCACAAACATGTTGGGTATTTTAGTTGATTAATGGATATGTTATTTAGTTCAATTCAACTATTCCCTGCCACATTAAACCCATAACACAACTTTATATTCCAAATATATACAATTTTGATTCCTCAATATGCAATAAAAGTAAAGTACATATTGAAATACATCATAAATCTGGCTTTATTTTGAAAGCATAGGTGTGATCATACTATCTTTCATTGTTATTCTCCTTCCAACAGACTGAAATTCAATCTTACAGAAGTGGTTCCTCTGACCAAATAAGACACATAGTCAGACACCGACAACAGAAGCTCATCCAGGTTAACAAATATGCAGTGTATCGAAAATAAATGTCTTTTATAATTGCGCATGCAGATAAGATTTTGCAGAACCACTCATGTTTGTTATAAGTCTTCTGACTTCAGTCACTTACAGTATAATATTTATATTTTCTTTTCGTTTTATTTTATTTTATTATTTTGTTTTTCTTTTTCCATTTTCTGGACAAAAGATAAAACAAAAGTTCATAACAAAATAATAGCAGAGTAACAAAAGTTCATAAATTACATGTTGTTATCTTTAAAGAATTGCTCAGGGTACAAGATACAGGCATAAAAATTAAATTATATTTGTATTTCTAAAGGGGCATTTTCATTTGGGAGAGTAGACTCCTGAAACTTATATTCTTAAAGAAAAAGACACATTTTAAATGTTTTTTACAAGATGACCTGAGTTGGATTCATTGCATGATTTTATGTAATGGTTTTTAAAATTCTCAACTGCCCTATCAACATGAAGATGAGTGTATAGTTCCTGTTGTTCAATAGTCTGCTGACAAATTCCTTTGAATAGGTCCAAAGTGTTTAGTGGTGAGGATGATATTGTTACAGGCAGCTGAGTTAGTTAGAAATACTATAGGCAGTGAGACAGGGCTGGGCCCTCAATGGCACCAGTGCAGAAGTTCAAATACCTTGTGACCTCTGAGGAGACAGGCATCTCCTGCTGTGGACCAGATCTCTGGGCAAAAGGCAAAGCAAATACAACCCCATCCTAAGGATCCACAGTCCAAATAGTTCTCTATCACCCTGAGGAAGTCAAGAGTCAGCATCCTAACCCCTACATGAAGAGTCGTTGCTGTTAAGCATGCCCGCTTAACTATTTGACTCACTTCCCCATTTGTCACTGATTTAATCAATTTTACCTGAGTAATTAATCCTACTGGTTAACCATAGTTCTGTCCCACCTTATGCCAACCTTATGAGTTCCCAGGTTTTCATCACCTTGGACCCAGCTCACCTTGTGGTTTTACTCTATAAAAATACCTAGAAAAGACAGAGTCATTGGCAACCTACTTGGGACACCTATCTCTCAGACAGAAGCTTTCTTTCTCTCGATAAATGTATTCTGCTCTTAATCTCTGTTGTTCCTAAAATTCATTCGTAGTTTTAGAGAACATGAACTCATACCGGACATATAGTAGGTTGGGAGTTTCATTCCCTTATATCAATATTAACACTCAAGTTTTATGGTACTGAGAGAAGACAGACTTCTGCATCTTTTTAACAAAGCCTGAAACCATGGGTACTGAGTTCATGTTACTTAGAAAATACTTTTGGTTCTCTCAAAGTTGATCAGGAACTGACTTGAGAACACTTTTCCTGCATCATCAATTCAAAATCAATCTAATTCATCTTAAAGATGAAATTCACAGTTATACTAAGCACCAAAACATGAAATCCATTAGACTTTTATTGCTATATAAAGTTATAGCTAACACTTTTTTAAAAAGTTATAGCTAACACTTTTTAAAAAAAAGTCTTGCAAAACTAATAACCATTTTTCTATAAAACATTTTTCTATAAAAAGTTCTGAAGAGAATCACTGATAAGCAAATTAATGTGATAATACTGAGAAAGAAATATTACAGAATTAGAGGCCATCTATTTTCTGCAAAAAGTACATTCCACAAATGATCACAAACCACTTCTTGTATTACACACATTACACACATGCACATATTATACATCACACACACACACACACACACAAGCACAATACTTTGGTTTTAAAAAGACAAGTCTGCTCCTATTTAAGACAAGGTATAAGACTTATTTAAGAAGACTAAATATTTGATGAGATGAGAACTCAAGGCTGATATTTTTATATGGTTAAAGGATTATGTTCTGCTTCTACCCTTTGAAAACATGTAATTTACTGCTGTTTTTATTGTACTTACTGGAGTTAAATTTAAAACACAGGGCACTATTATCTAGATTAAGAAACAGAATCAAGTTTTGTTCTCAGTAATTCATAAATATCAGAGAAAAAATAATCACAATAAAATACAGGATTTCATACTACAGGTAGGAATTATGAGCCTGAGTTGTAGTTCCCATGTACCTCAGGTAGCCACTCTATCCACAGAGCGATGCTACTCATTCCCACGTGGAGTTCATTAACTAATTCACCAAATGTTGACAGGTTAATTCTCAGGTGCCGAGTTCCTGAACTTTTAGTACTCAGGGATACACAGATGCATGAAATGGCATCTTTGTCTTCAAGAAACTCACAGTCCAGTTAGAGAGGAAGCCATAGAAACAAATCATTATAATAAAGGGATACAAGTTCACAGATGCTTGTAGAAGGAGCTGCGATGACCAACAAAGCACATTTGTTTGGGGATTCAAGGGAGGCCTTAAACAGAGAGTGGCTTGCGGTCAATCATTTGGAGAAAGAACAAGGCTTTCCAAGGCAATTTGATAAAAATCAAAGAAAAAAAGATGACAAACAGTTACGTGAACCAAGTGGCTAAGATTCAGGCACCAGTCACAAATTATACTGTGTTCTAAATACAGCAGTGAAACAGAGCAGAGACCCTGTGGGTCTGAGGACCTGGCCGTAAATGTGAGATGATGAAGTCATCCAAGGAAATCTGCTTGGCCCCATTTTCAGTCTCTAAAAACAACAACAACAATAACAAAAACAAAAACAAAAAACAGATTCAAAGGACTTTTGAGGAAAGTATAAAAACATGTTCTATGAATTCAAAACTTTCCTATGAATGTTATCTATTTTATTATACCAATATTTGTCCAAATAGTGGAAATTTAATTATAAATATGGAAGTTTCAGAAAAGACATTTGTGGATTCCTCTTTAGCATCAATATTATTTTAGTAAAACATGAGAGTCATACAATAAGATCTCTTTTTAGTACATAATTGTCATTCATCTTCATGAAGTAATCAATGCTTGGACAAGGGCATCCATGATAAAGCATGTATCATATTTAGAAAACATTTCTAATTAAAGAGCCCTGAACAGATTGCAGTCCTTGCACTCACGTGGAGTACGTACATTGACATTTTTCTCAATAATTTTATTTTTGAGCTCATATAATTGTAAGAGCAATTATTATATCATTGAAAAATAATATTCACACTTCACCACCTGCATAAGTGTCAGGATAACAAATAATAGCATTGTGGTCTCTCTGGTAGAGAGCAGTAGCTACAGATTCAGACTCAGCATCCAGTTCCAAAATAAGAATATTTTTATAAGCGGTTTTTGCAAATTGATGTGAAATGAATCTGACACAAACCCAGCATTTGGCAAGAGTTTGCCTGGGGCTACTCCTCTGCCTCTGTTTTCCTGGAGCATATTCTTGGGGTCAAATTATAGATGGAACACAGAGAACTTCAAAAGGGAGTGATGAGTCACTGCACCTAGCGTCACAGTGAGAGAGATGGGACCTCATTGTAACTACTGAGTTAGTGACCAGTAACTATTTCTTATCTTTGCTGCCCAGAATTTCTTTCTGTTGTTAGTAAAGCAAATACACTCTTTTGCCTTGAGAAAGAAAAAAAGCAAAAACAAACAAGCAAAAAAACAAACTACCCTTTCTCAGCTTTTAGCCAATGTTATTTCTGTAGAGCTAACCTCTCCCGGTGACTGAGGCCTGAGGCCAAAAGAATCTTACTTACCTTTTTTTCCACTCCTGTGATTAGTGCAGACATGGATGTCATAAAACTGTGATAGAATGCACCTTTGGTACTGTATTTTAATCACAGAGGAAACAATTTGTATAAAGATGAAAAGATAGAGCAAGAGATGAAGAGAATCATATAGGGCTCTAAGGACAATAGCTGACTTGGTAATCAGTCACATCAGGTCAAATTCCAAACATTTTAGATACCTAAACCCCTGAAATTATCTGTCATTAAGAGTTATTCAGGTAAAGAATTCCATCACTTGCAATGTAATTATGAAATATAACTAATCATGACAAGTTATCCCCTACCCTTGATCTTAGCAAACAAAACAAAACAAAACAAAACAACAGTTTGTAGCTTATATTTTGGCTATTGCATTCCTGGCAACCTTAATAGTCTAAGTCACTCTTGCATATACACACCCATCTCCTGTTCAGCATAAACATAAACCTCCTACTACAAAATGGTAAATTATATGCTCTGAAGGATTTTGTAAGGAGTGTACTGTTTACCTGTAACTTGCTGGTATTTCATTCATCCTGATGCTCATAGTAATTCTATCCTCACTTTAGCTTGCCTACCTTGAAATTCTTTTCAAGCAGAAACTTCACCTTTAAATTGTAATCATAACTTGTTTTTCTATTTCCAGATTACACATGAATTGTATTTGCCATCACAGTTGCCTTTCTCTTTACTAGTACTTTTATTTTCAAAGGGTATTTTGTTCTTTTACACTGTGGAGCTGTTAGGACAACATTTTGGTAGAATGGTCTTACTAGATTCTTTGAAATAATTTGCACTGTACTAGGTTAAGTGTACTTTCTTTGAGTGGCAACAGCTACCTTACTGAATGAATTAAGCTTTGCCTTTTTTTCTCTTTTCAACACCACCAGTGGGATGCCTTCTTCTGAAAAGCTGAGTATCTGGCATATGAAAAAGCAACTATTTGTGGTAAAAGCTTGAGGCTTCTGAGACTTTTTTGAGCATTCCATATAAATTCAGTGAGTTGGAACTAACAGTTCTGTCCTTGCATAAGTGAACAGAAATTCTGCAAAGTAATTCTCTGCTAATCACAGCAAATTAATCTTGGATTTTACTGACATGGAAGGATTCTAACTGGCATCAAGCCTGAGAACTAGTAATAATAATATTATCATGGATTAGAAAGTGTCACTATTTACAAGTCTGATTAAGATGTAATCTGTTTTGAAAACATAATGACTAAGTTTTAGTCTACATTGTGATACTCTTGATTATTATGCTTTTGGACTTGATCAATATACACCTTTTCTGGGTGTAAACATCTCAGTAATCTCTGTTTTCAAAATTTATGACACATTCTAATTCATTTATCTGTCACTCATTAGTATTTAGCAATTAATAATAGTTTCATTTTATATGTTTATTTGAAAAGAATTTATGGGATTTTGATGTGTGCACCAAAGTTTAACTGAATAGTAGAGATACAATTACAGTACACGATAAAGACAGATCCCTTGTCTCATGAATCTCATATTCTAACAAATGTTCACAAAACTAAAATTTAAAGGGGTGCAATTATAATATGAGCCTAAAATAAAATTTATTGTTCTTAAAAATGTATAACCAGGCCATAAATTACAATACATGTGATTTTTTAAAAATATTAAATTACGAAGTGGGTATAAGTCTAAACCAAATAAATTTTCTATCAAATGAAAACTTGCTACTTCTCTATCTTTGAATTTAATTATGAACGGAGGAATAAATACTGACATCAAGGATAGAATGAAAAAGATGAACGAAGTATAGTTAAAAGCATCTGACATATTTGCCTTTGCAATTACAAGAAATATCTAATTAAATAAGACCAATAAGAACCTGATAAAGTAATATTGGTTTCAAAATGTAGAAATGGTGAACTCAAAAGGAAAGCTAATCAATGTAATCAATGATTAATTGAGCAGTCTCTCTCTTCATCCCTAACTGTATTTCTCTTTCAATGTAAATGAGTGCATTTTGAGAAGAAAAATTTGAGAAGCAAGAAATGTCATTGTTTGAGTCAACTGTCTGGAGTAATAGAAATGAGATAATCAGGGAATGGCAGGGATGGTTGCTCCTATTACAATGAGCATTTGTCCAAAAATGCAGCTGTTCACGCCTCACTGCTGAAATTCTTGACATTAAAAAAATGTAGTGATGACCAAATTTTGAGAGCAGTAGTGCACTTGGAAGTTTATAAACTGTCAATTGTATTATGGGACACTTAACAAAAGCAGGATAAATTTGATTTTGAATATATGTCCTCAAAAACAACCGAAGAGAAATCCAAATGAAGTTATTCACTATTTTAATCTCCAAGAACAGTTCATGTTTATTCCATCTAACTTTTTAAACTATAGTAATATGGTATTCATGTAATGAGGGAAAAAGAAAGTTTCAGCTGCTTGAATATTAAGTCTATTTAAAAATCAAACAAGCAAAATAATTTACACATTAAAAAAAATTGAAAACAATGAAATGCAACTACCCACATCTATTAAACTCCAATGTAAGTAAATACTATTATAAACAGAAAATTATATAGCATCTGTGGTTATTTCACTTTCTTATATTCTTAATATAACTATTAAATAAATTATTTTTGTCATTACACATTCCTATTTGCATTTATAATGCATAGCTATTTCTGTATAAAATGAAAATTATTTTAGGCTTTGTTGCTTTTTCTCTTAAATACTATTTGTAAAATAACATAATGTGCATAACAACTTATTCTAATAAATTAATGCATGCTTTAAAAATAATTTAAGCAAAAATCATTATTTCAACATGTCTAAATTGTTATGCTTTAGAATAATTAATAAAAAAGTTTTTCTTTATTTGTGTAATTAAATCTCAGTCACCCCAAAAAGAATTTCTATAAACTGTGTAAATGTATGTGTACTTTGGGGAATGTTTTCAAAGTTTAAGATTATTACAGCAAATTACATATATTTTGAAAAAAGTAATTAAACATTTTCAACCATCAAAGACCAATTAAACCTTACAAATGTGTAAGTCTGTAATTTGACTCTTGGCAGATGCAAGACATTTCAAACATGTAGCTCCTAAATTATATAAAATTAATGAAATTAGCTTATAAGTGTATACAGTTAATTCATATAATCCTCACAGCAACTCGAGAAGTCCCTTATCCGTAGTCACATAGTGTAGATAGTAGAGCTATTATTTGAATCTTAGTAGTCTGACTCCAAAGTTAATCATGGTATGTCTATACATGTGGAATGTAAAATAATTTACATAAGCTACATTTTAAAGTGGAAAGAATCATATTAAGTAGGGTTATTGCAAAAAATATATATATTATTAAACAGGTCTAGACTGGACTGGTTACTCTAAATGGACCCATTTATGAAATGCTTATGATATAATACTTGTATTTTGGTATACAAGTCAACTTATATTTTGTGATGATTGACAGGAGGGGAATGCTATTACAGGATTGTTAAAGAAGCAAGGAATGCCAGATGGCATTTCAGATAAAGTTAGGTTAAAATCATCCTTTAGGTGTTGCAAGGTGTCTTAATAAAGGGACACAAATGATTAAGCATATAAAACAGGTGACAGTGCCCTCTTGAGGGCACTATTGAAACTTGACACCAGCTACCTATTCAAGAATTCTGCAGGTAAAATTTCTTTTCATATAGCATAGAGTCGCTGTACTTCATTTTTACAATTTTATGAAAAATGCAAGAGCAATGACAGAATGTTTATATAGGTTCTTTCAAACTTTCCCTTAAAATGCAGCTTTTGCAATATTTACTATCAAATTAATGCAGAGATACAGATGGAGTAGCTTTCATTTCCTAAATACTGAAAAGACATACTGCAATAACTGAACATGTAGAAAGAATTGTGGTTTTGTACTGAGAATTTCACTCAAAAATATTTTATTAACATATATTCATGTTGAATGATAGCTAATCAGGTTTTGCTTTTCACAAAATAGTCTAAATATCGTCCTTTACATCAGCCAGACATAATGCTCATCTTGCTATAACTTCTAACATCAAAGAATGCAATTGCCAATTTGGGTGTTTTGTGAAACTCCCAAACTTTTATACATCTTACAGTAATATTTTTGTGGCTTTCGCTCCCATCCTTTGAGGACATAACATACATGTACACACACACACACACACACACACACACGCACACACACAAGAATTTTCTGAAATTATTTTCTAAAACCTGACATTACTGATGATTTGGGGAGAAATACAAGTGTCATGAAACAGCTTTGGAATAGTGAAAATGTGTAAAGAGGAAAGAGAGAGAGAAACACACACATGCTCACAGAGAGAGAGAGAGAGAGAGAGAGAGAGAGAGAGAGAATGCAGCTTTAGTGTCTCTCTCAGAAAAGCAGATATGCACAAGATTCACTTGAGAAAAAGTATCAGAAATTACACAAGCAGAAAAACAAACTCTAAAGCAAAGAGATTTCTTTCCTGAAGACACAGTAATTCCTGAGTGTCATCACTGTGATAGAATAAATTCACTGAATGCCTTGAAATACAAATCATTCATTTATAAATAGGCTTATTTTTCAAAAATATGACTGGTTATTCTTAATTATGAGCACAGAAGAAATGTGAAACAGGTGAAAGCAAAAGTAAAATGAAATGAAATAATATAAAATAAAATAAAATAAAGTGCTCGAGATAAGATCTCCTAAACCTTAGTAGCTGGAAATTAAACTTGAGGCTGGGCAATACAAAATCCCCCTTCAAAAAAAAAAAAATCACTGTTTATGCTATTGGTGTTTCAGTTCAGAAAAACTGAGGTGCTATTTTTCCCATCCCCCAAAAGGAAACTACTCCAAGTTCCCTAAATAGAAACAACTAGCTAACTTGATGTTTGTTAAAATGCCAAATTATATTACTAAGAATATTCACATTCCTTTATTTTGCTTTATTACTTAGTAATAAAACCCCATAGTTTAAAACTATGGTTGCAAAATACTATTTAACATATACCGAATAATTATTATCATTTTAAAATCCAGGTTAAATACAGAAAGGTAGACTCTTCGGTCCCTTAGTGCATGACACACAATCAAACAGCAATCAGCAAAATACAAAATCAAAGTGTATGTCTTATTTATTTTTAAATGTTAAAAGAAAAGGCAAAGGAAAAGGCACCATACAACATTGCCACAACTCCCTATTTTTACAGAAATATGGAGTGTAAAATTAGCAATAGATGAATAAAAATAAAATGGCACAGACCGTTGTTAAACTATATACCCATAGAGCTACACCTTTGGCTTTTCTCTGCATGGGCTTGCACAAAAATTCTGAATTCCTCTTGGTTAATCATGAGAACTTGGCCTTTTGCACAAACCTGCTAATTCCTTACTAACCTCCCAAATATGGTATCTGTTAAATTCCATAAACCTTTTCATTATTTTGTTTCAATTGCAGGCACTAATATTATTTGCTTACTTGTCTATTTATTTAACTAGGCAGAAGTTGTCTACTAAATCGAGTGACACTTTCACTCATGAGTTATATTTGAAAGTGTCATCTTCCCTTCCAGGTATCGTTAGAGAAATAAAAACTGTTTCCAAAAATCCCCAGTTTCTCATCCCCCAGTCAATTTTAATCACCTTATAATGCAGTAGACATAACGCTAATCATGATGGCAGCTGACTAAGGCATGATAGCTCGTACCAAGGGAAAAAAAAATATCATAGTTCTCTGGAGGGAAACAAGTATACCAACTTTACTCCACTGCACTGAGCTCAAAAAGGAAGGGTTTCAAGCCAGATTATATCACGATACCTCACCTTATTTTTCGATTAAGTCAAAGAAGTAGGGCTTTTATCCCAGAGACTTGACAGAAAGTAACAGAAACTCATTTACATTTGGCAAGAGACATCTAAAGGGGAAACTACACACTTCTAGGTACAAAACACCACCAAGCGGAAAACTGCACATGTGCACTTGATGATCGCTTCATGCTCATGGGTAGACATAGTGTGATTGCTACACTCCTAGTACATGCGCAAATACTATTACTGCTTTGCTAGGCAGAACGGCTCTGCTGTGGAGCAGCCTGCAGTTGTATCATGTGTGAGTCTAAGGAACTCTCTTTCTTTATTAACTTCTGTTGGCTATGCCTGGCTTTTCAAAATTTTTCATGAGTCAAAGAACTCACAGACTGCTGACACCTACACATTGGCTCATGCTTTTACCATGCCAAAGTAGTCGTTTTGAATTTGGGCAGTAATCTATTTCCAATAGTTCAATAGCTTCGTTCTTCACCCCCTCCCCCTCCCACTGGGGACTGCACCCAGAGACTTTGAACTGAGCGATTTCCCAACCCTCTTAGAAACTGTTCATTTTGACACAAGGTCTGGATGTCTTGCTCAGTCTGAGTTTGAACTCCAGGGCTGCTTGCCTCAACTTCCCAGAGTGCTGGGGTTATAGGTGTGTACTACCAAGTCCAGCCTAATTCTCCTTTGCCATCTGGAGAACATTGAGATAGGTGGTAATTCTTTGGCTTCCTTTGTTTTTTTATTTATCCAAAGTTATGTGTATTGCCTTGCCTCCACAAGCCACCCTTCAGTTCTCTGTACTTTAAATGTTTTAATGTATACTATCCGATCATCAGTCATTTTCTTGAATTTTCTCTTTTCATCAAATTAGTTGCTATAAATGTATATTCAATTTCTTTATTATATTTGTATATGTGACTTCATTTGAATTCTGCTATTTATCCATTACTTCATACTGCTTATATCTTCTTTATGGAATATTATAATAGTATTCTGCATAGTTTTTCTCTTATTATCTTAATCCTAATCTCTTCTATAGACTGTTGTAAGATTAATCTTTCTAAAACTGAAGAATGTAAAATAACTTGTCATTGTATAAAAAATAAAATTCAGTTGTCTTAAACTGACATTCAAGACTTTGAATCATCTGGCCCTACTTTATCATTGCAATATTTTGTAAACTCTGTGTTCATTAAAATTATAATACTGATTTATACAAATTCAGTGTGTTTTCCTTTATCCACATTTGATTGCTTTTACCAATATATACTCTATTTCAATGCCAATATATGAACATTCTTTTTTTTTTAATTTATTTATTTTTTTCTGGAAGTGCCTGCCAATTACTCTGTGAAACCAAATTTAACCCCTAGCATGGAAACAGTAGGAGTAATTCACAATTGCACTAACTTTATTAAGTACATTCTTTTGCTGCGAGAGATCTTTTTGACTCTGTCCATCAGTGAATATTCTGGATTTTTCTTATGGTCTCATTGTAGCCATTGCACTTTACTTTAAACCAAGCTATCTTGTGCTATTTTTAATCCATAAATGAAAAAAAATTCTTGAGGTAAGCAACCGTACATTATGATCTTTCCTTAGTGTTCAGCATAATGGCCCTCTGAAAATAAGCTGGGAGTTAATTTACAGATTTCTTTCCACTTGAAGTTACCTATGTAAACTATCCATAAATGTAATATACACACACGTGATGATTCTCATGAATGATTACAAAATTGAATTACTATTCATTAAAAAGTCAGTCTCCATGTTCATATAATTAACAATCATCAAAGCAGCATACAAGATAAAAAGTGAACTGGGTGCTCTTATTGGGCACAAGTTATGATTAGTCTCTAACAAAAATAACCAACTCATTGCCACTATTCTAACAATACAATGATTACTAGGAAAAGCATCACTAAGCCTTGCTATCTTTCTATCTTACCTAGGGAATAAGAAAGTCAGAAAAAGACAATCACTCAAACAAACGTATGAATAAAAACCGGCCTATGAAACATGCATATTGAAATGCTATGAATGACTGAGCGTTTTGCATTTCTACATTACCGAGCAAGGCTGCACATCCAACTGATGGAAACCTTAGTGCCCTAACTCACTGAACACTAGCTCACTGAATACTCTGTCGATCAGAAACACTAGTAGCTCACTGCAGAGGGAATGCTGCCTGGATTCACATGATTACCTTTTTGATTAACTTTTCTACTCTCATTGCTACCATTTGTTCCCTGTTGCACACAACTCTCTCGAAGGAAAAGATACTCAATTCCAGGAAGAGAAGACTTTTCAAAAAAAAAAAAAAAATTCTTGGTTGGCTTTATGCCACTTAGAAAGCATGTATTGATTCTTAGAGATATTAAAATGTGTTTTTGTAGAGCAGCATTATCTTCTTAAGATTAGCCCAATTTATGTAGTGGCATTTCTGCATCTTCAACATGAGGAAACATATTGATTGAACTAAAATGTGACGATGGAAAATAGAAACAGCGTGTCTGATCGGAAATTGTCCTGACCCAAAGAAAATGTGAGAGAATAACCAGAAAAGCCATGCCACCTAAAGCAATAGGCTGCTCAGGGCAACTCCTTCATTACGGGACTGTTCAGCCTAAAATTGGAACCAAATTTTACTTGCACTCTCCTTACTCTGTCAAGACTTCGCCTAGAATTGCATGGCTTTCAGCAATCAAGAGTTCATGATTTGATTTTTGCTTGTGATTTTTCAAATCACAGCCTTGACAATTAGCTCGATTTAAACATGCTGAACAAGGATAGCACTTTTGAAACTGCACTGAGTAAAAGAATGTAAGGTGAAGAAAACTGAACAACAAACTTATATTAACCCAGTGGGATCAATCAGCTTTCTGACACTATAATGAAATGTCTTTAGCAAATAATTTACAATGGAAAAAAAAGTTTATTTTGGTTCTGGAGGTTCTAGTCCAAGATTTAGCAGCCGCTATGTTGGGCCTTTGTCAAGTTTGGCATACCATAGTAGGAGTGGTTAGCAGAGCATCCTGCTTATACTATGAGACAGGTAGCAGAAGATAGAGATCAAAAGATCAGGAGGGTCCCTAATTCCTTTTAAAGGCACAAACACAAAACCACCTAAGAATCTCCCATAAGGCCTCAGGTCTCAAAGGTCTACCATTCCTCCCATTAGTGCCACTCTGGAGGCCAAGCCTGCAGCCCACGGCCCGCTGGAGACCATCCAGCATCTATACTGTACCAGGGTTCTGCTAAAACACATCCATCATTCACAGAATGTCATGAAAATAATAAATAGCCAACTCAGGAATTCTATTAGTATATTGATGGCACCATACATTAAGTAATTCCCTTGAGAAGAAGCATATTTCAGATGAAAACATATACTGTGCTGTCTCTCAGGAGCACTTAGTGTTACAATTTTAGGCTGAAGAGTTGCATAAACAGATGAGCAAACACAAAATCAAATCCTCGCAAA
>RJWM01002327.1:54231-129231 GCA_004363535.1 Dasyprocta punctata | reverse complement strand
GAATCAGACTGTGTTATGGCTTGTATCTAGCTGTTCCCCCAAAGCCTCATGTGTTCATAAGCGGGGCTTTCCGGAGGTGGCTGGATCATGGGTGTGTCATGCTGGATTAAAGTGTGTGATGCTGGGATTAAGACTGGTACTAGATCAGCCCACTGATTGGTTTAGCATAGTTCCAGGTGTAGATAATGAGAAGGCCCACTCCGAGTGTGGCTGGTGTTATCCAAAAAGCCTGCAGCCTGGGTAGGATAAAAAGGAGAGGAACGCTTGCTGCTTGCTACCTCCTGCCTGCTACACCATGGACTGTTTCTCCTCTGTGATGCCCCTCTGCCATGCCACCCTGCCTGGGAGCCAGCTGACTATGGACTCCAAACCTCTACAAACTGTGAACTGAGATATACATTTCCTCCTTTAACTTGTGGGTATTGGGTATTGCATCGGCACTGAGAAAAGTAACTAAGACGGACTTCTCAGGTTTATCTTTGCTAGGGACTAACTGTGTAAATGTGGGCTGGCTTCATCACATCCCTGAATTTCAGTTTTTCCTTCTGAAAAAATGGAGATCATTATGGTTCTCCACTCACTGACCATCTCGGGGAGGAAATGAGATGCTCCTTGAAGTGTGCTAGCTGGGGACCTGGCATGCAGGGAGTGCTCAGTTAAGAGTAGCTGTCCTTATTAACAGTGGAATCCCCCCCTGGCTTCAGAGCATTAGCTTGTCTTTCCAGTTTTCATAGATGTTGCTAGTTTTCCTTCAAAACTCTAGCAAATGGCGTGCGCTCCAAGAGTGACCTTCAACCCCCACCTGTATAGACACTGACACTGGTGCTTTTTAATTTTTTGTCAGCCCGATAGGTAAAAACGTTTCCTCTTTGCAGTTTTATTTCTTCCATTTGAATTTCTTATTTTGTTTACTATTGTTTTGAGAAATATCAAATCACTTCGGTACAATTTATATACGTTTTAGTACATCATTACATTTCTTGGATCACTAGCAAGACTTCGTATTGTTTTTAAGCCATTTGTATTGCTGCCACACCGATGGCTTGTTCATCTGATTTCCCTTTTTTCCTTCTGAGATTGTCTTTTTCTTTCTGGCTCTGGGTTTGCTTTTAGGATATTAAACCTCAGTTAAGATGTAGGGTGTAAATACTTTATTCTAGCCAGTCTTTTCACCTTTTAAAGCATCTTTTGTTGTGTAGAAGTTTATATTTTTTATGTGATCAAATCTGTCCATTTCTCCCCTTGACTTCTGAATTGT
Organism: Dasyprocta punctata; assembly: GCA_004363535.1. Lineage (NCBI taxonomy): Eukaryota > Metazoa > Chordata > Mammalia > Rodentia > Dasyproctidae > Dasyprocta > Dasyprocta punctata. Next base: position 127,973 of record RJWM01002327.1, on the reverse strand, counting down.
GTCTTTTTTCCTCTCCCCTCTCCCCCAGTATGGAGGATTGAATTTAGGGTCTTCATTCTGAGCTATATCCCTAGCTCTTTATAATTTTTTTTTTTTTGAGGCAGGTCTCACTAAGTTGCTTAGTTACCCAGGTTGGGGTTCAGTTTGTAATCCTTTTGCCTCAGTCGCCAGGTGCTAGACTTACAGGACTTTGCCACTGTGCCCAGCTTGTTTGATATTTCTGACATCCACTTGTCTTTTCTATTTAGAGCAGGATCACTTGTGGGTGGGGCTTACCATAGGATTGTTGTCTAGAGTAGTGTGAGCCTCCTGGGTATTATAATGGTATCAACTCCTTAGGCTGACAAAGGTGTCAGTCCCAGCATGGCACTGAAACTGTGTCCAAGATGCCCTCTCTTGGGCACCACAAGACACCCAACGAAGAACAGTGTACTTGAGGGGATAGGGCAGTCTCTGGCCTGCAGTTAGTTTAGCATTTACTGGATGCAGTCCTCACTGGTGAGTCATACAAATGAGTTAGACGTGGTCCCTGCTCTAGAGGTGCTTGTGGGGTACTGAAGAAGGCAGGCAGATCAAGTCTTAGATTCACTCTGTTAAAGCAGGTTAACTGTCTACTCTACCCTCATAACAGAGACAGAGATAGCGATGCAGACTAGATTGCTTCCCTTAGTATTACAGAACTCTAATGGACCCAAAGAGGGCTGGGAGTGTAGTTCAGTGGTAGAGCATCTGATTAGCATGTAGCAGACTCTGGGTTCAAGCCACAGCACCAAAAATACTTTTTAAAAATAGTGGATCCTTTGACTAATGAATTAAGACTGTTAACATTGATGGTTAAAACTCATATGTATTGACTTATACTTATCATGTTGTTTTCTATTTTCCTGGTGGATTCCTTCTATTGGGGTTCTTGGAGCTGTAGTACTTATCATCCCTTTCTAAAATGTCCTTCAAAATATTTCGGAGTGCTGGTTTAGTGGTCATGAATTTGCTCAACTGTTCCTTATCATGGAAGTGTTTTGTTTCTTCCACTATTTTGAAAGATAGTTTTGCGGGATACATCAATCTGGGTTGAAAGTTGTTTTCTTTCAGAACTTGGAGTACTTCATTAGTCAAAAGACATAGACTGGCAGAATGGATCAAGAAGCAAGATCTAACAATATGCTGTATACAAGAAACACATTTAATTTAAAAAGATACTCGTAGACTGAAAGTTAAAGGGTGGAAAACAATACTCCATGCAACAGGAGTCCAGAAAAAAGCAGAGGTAGCTATTCTATTTGCAGATAAAGTTAATTTTAAGAGCCGGGCGTGGTAGCTCATGCCTTTAATCCCAGCACTCAGGAGGCTGAGGTAGGTGGAGCATTGTGAGTTGGAGGCCCGCTTGGGCTACCGTGCGAGCCCAAGGCCAGCCTGAGCTACATAGTGTGACCCTGCCTCAAAAAAACTAGGGCTGGGAGTTTGGCTCAGTGGCTTAGGCACCTGTCTGGCAGGTGTGAGGCTGTGAGTTTGATCCCCAGTGCTACAAAAAAAAAAAAAAAAAAAAAAAGTTAATTTTAAGCCAAGACTGATTAAAAGAGACAAAGAAGGTCATTGTATATTGGTAAGGGAACAATCTAAGAGGAAGAGATAATAATGCAACAAATACTAGTCCACCCAGTTATATAAAACAATTATTAATCGACATGAAAAATCAAATAAGCTTTAATACAACTGTATTGGGAGACTTCAATACATTGCTGTCACAAAAAGATAGGTGTGGAGTTTTGGGGATCTTCTGGGTAGAGTATCATGTCATCTGAAACAAAATCTATGTATATAAAAAATTAGTTGTGACAGTCAGAGAAAAAGAATTGTGAGTAAAATGTAATTTTTTCAGGGTCACCTTCAGTTTTTATTTTTAATGTGAAATGTTCATTTGAAAACAATCATGTTAATAATTAGTTAGATAATGTTTCATGTCTGTATTTTTTGTCTTAAATAATTTTCAGGAATACCCAGTATGCTGATGATTGTTGCTGTTTTGTTGGTTGGGGCGAAATTGTTGTGTTTTGATTTCTTGTTTTCCTTTTGTTTAAAAATTTTTTAAAAAGACAAAAAAATAAAAATAATGTATCCAATGAATCATGATCAGACTCTGTAACAACAAAAGAATTATTTTCTAAGTGAGATTAAAAAAATAAATAAAACCAGCACGTTGGGTGGAAAACAGAGACTTGGACATGAGTCACTTCCTTGGATTGTGACTTGGGTGGTGCCAGGCCTGAGCCATGTGACCCAGAGGATTCCCTAAAACTCTGGGCTCGGTGTCTTCCTGGTGGCTTTCAGAATCTTGAGGTCAGGGGAGCTTTGGTAGGAAGAGGGCAGGGGACAGTGGAGAGGCATGAGGATTGTTTGATTGTTTCGTTTTGATACTTAAATATCCCAGTGAAAAATCCTGGCCTTTGGATGAAATGCATGTTTGGTTTATAAGATGCTCCGTGAGCTGCTCCCTTGCCTACACCAGCCTTGACACCCCTGCTTTTCTGTTCCCAGGCTCTGATCTAGAATATTCTCTCTCTCTCCAGGTAACCCTCCTGCCTCAGCCTTCTGAGTGCTGCAATGACAGGCATGTGTCACCACACCTGATTTCTCTCTTCTTTGTGAGGCCATTGCATGTGCTGTTTGGGTCTTTCTCCCTTGCTTCCTTACCCAGTGTGATGGGCTGAATTGTGTTCCTATGATGTCACACACTGAAATCCTAACAGGAAATAGAGGCATTGGAGAAGTAATTAGTTAAATGAGAATGAGGTCACACTGGAATAGGGTGGCCTTGACTTTAATAAGACCATTGTCTTATGAAAAAGGTGATTTGGACACACAGTGAGACACCAGAGAAGATGCCATGTAAACACCAGAGTTGCACTGTCACAAGTGTCATGGATTGCGGGCAGCTATCAGAAGGCCGGGGAGAGACTAGGGACAGATTCACATCTGCCTGCAGGAGGAACCAGCCTTGCCCATACCTGAATTTGACCTTCCAGCTTCCAGAACTGTGAGGAATACATTTCTGTTTGTTTAAACTGCACAGCTGATGGTACCTGTGTCACCGGTTAGTGTGGATTCTTAGGTGCAGCTAAGATGGAAATCAGACATGGACTGATTCTTGAGCCTGCTGATAGTGATTCCCTCTCTTCTTCAGAGTCCTTAAAAGGAACAGGTCCCCATATTTATTTCAAGGTGTTACCAGTTGGATGAGAGTTCTTGGTCAATATGTGTAGGAATCACAAATTGGCAAAGCATAATTTCGAGGGCAGTGATCAGCTATTTAGCACTAGCACCCCTCCTTGCCACTCCGGGCAGGCAGCTACCCATGGGCTTTGGGAACTCTTCCAGCCACAAGAAATGGCAGCCCCCAGCCTCCTTCATTGCTCCCTTTCTCTTCAGTGTTACCAGCTCTGGCCGCCAGCCACTCTCAGCGCCAGCAGCCCTTTCAGTGTTACCAGCCCAGCATGCGCTGCTTCAGGGAGAACTCATGTATATTCTCAAGTACAGGAATACAAGCTCTGGAAGAAGCTCTGGGACAGCCAAAGCCACGGGGGAGCGACACGTGGCCTGAGTCATGTGAGGTCACTTATATAGCATAGTCAGGAGTCGGAGGGCTATGGGAGGGGGGCAGAATCACTGGGTTAGGTCCATGAGTAAAGCTCACCACAGCCAAAGCAAACCTCTCCCTGGTTGGCAGTAGGATGTCTGCTACAGATGAGGCCCTGTCACAGGCAGTGGTGACAGCCACAGAATAAAAGTCCCCGTTAGGGTACATGGGACCCTCTACTCTGCCTCATCTATTAAGGCAGCCCTAAGAAGTAATGTGACTGCCTGCTTCTCTGCTGGGACCTCCTTGCAGACAGTTCCTGGAGGCTGTTCTTGGCCTTTTCGTCTGGACAACTCAACCACCATTCCCAGGTGCCTTTGTGGCAGTAACCAAGGTTCCTGCGATGACCCTGAGAAGCCCCACCTCACCTCCTGTTAAACACACTAAAATGTGTCTACCTCCCAATTTAAACATAATTTTATGGTGGTAAACAGTTTTGAAAGAGATTTGTTTTACAAGGTTGTTTTGGAAACTATGAATAATTAGTCCAATGTGGATAGCTGTTTTGGTCAGCAATCATCGTGTATAGTTTTGTACACCTGAGAGCTGTAGGAAAGTAAAAAATGCTCCTCTTATAAATTGTTTTCAGATGCTATTCCTTTTGTATAAATACCAAGTGAACTTGCATATGGTTAACATTACATTACATTTTGCAGACTGTTAAACATTTATTTGATATTGGCATCTTCTTTCCATGTTTTGGACATAATACATTCTTTCAGGACTCAAACTTTTTTTTTTTTTTTTTTTTTTTTTTTTGTGGTGGGGGTGTGCGGTTCTTGAAACAGGTTCTTGCTTTGTAGCCCGGGCTGGCCTCAAACACATGGTGATCCTCCCTGCTCCACCTCGCAAGTGCTGGGATTACAGCCCTGCACCACCACGCCCTGCAGGACTGGATCTTTTTTGCTGTTCCTGGGAAAGCTTGTGGGCCATAAGCTCTTCCCTGTGGTGCTCAATAAACTCCTCACCCCAGGGTCCTGAGCTTATCTGTGTTTTTGGTTTTTGCAGAACTGGGGATAGTGTCCGGGGGTCCACGCATGCTAGACAAGTCCCTTATCACTGAGCTACATCCACGGTCCCTTGCATGTGTTGTAGGATTTAGCACTTTTTGTGCAACTGTGATTTCCTTGTGTTTCCCTTCAAGGTCTGGATGTTCCTTGAAAACCAGTGTGCGTCTCACTTCTCCGTGTCTCCCACCCAGCGCGAGTCTGCCTCCCAGCTGGGGTCCAGCAGATTCATTTCATGAGCAAATGAGTAATCTTGGACATATTCAACCTTTCAAAATTACTAAGTGTGGCAACAACGAACATTGATACTTTACAGATGCCCTGAAGAGCTGAACACGAAACAAAACCCCAAGACACATTCTTTTATGTTTGAGGACATTTATACTGTGGCATTAGAGGAGCAAAACCACTTTGGCCATTATGAGGACAAACCCATTGCTGTCTTGCTATTCCTGAGATAGCAGCAGAGCGTTATTATGTATTAAGTAGTTGAATTGGGCTCCATCTCTCCGGGCCTTTGTCCTAGGCTTTATTTCAAGGAGATGAGTCTTGGATTGGGCCAGTTTATGGGTTTTGAATAAAAACTACAGGGCAAAGATCAGGAAGACCAGAAACACTGACATCACGGTAGAGGGAATGAGCAGCTTCTGGTAAGAAGTAGGCAGGAGGGAGGTGGAGGGTGAAGGTGGAAAAGTCAGCTGCCATTCAAAAGAAAGCGATGCAGGGCCAGGGGTATAGCTCAGTGGCATAGCACCCGCCTGGCAAATGTGAGGTCATGAGTTCAATTTCCAGCACCAAAAAAAAAAAAAAAATCGAGAAACTGATACTGATGAGATACAACACCAGCAGCCAGCACACAATGCGAGGTTCCTTGAGTCCAAAACGGTGGTGTGGGCTCTGTGTGCTGTGTCTCCTTTGGCTTTCGTGGCAGCTCTGGGAGGTCATTGTCATTCGCCCGTTACCCTTAAGAAATTGGGCTTAGAGAGGTGACTGAGGTGGAGGTGAAGGTCTTCCTGCTGGCGATGCTAGAGGGTGGGTTTGGCATTTGTGTGGTCAACTACCCACACTCCTGTCCTCTTGTCCAGCAGGTTCTCCTTGTGCATCTGGTGCTAAATGATGTCATTTTGCCCACTTTTCAGACTTTTTAAGTGCAAAATATTTTAAGTGCAAAATGAGTGCAATACTTACTCATTTACCAAATCAGTTACTTTTGATTGAGGAAAGCACATCAGAATTTTCACGTTCGTTTCTCTCAACATTCAGTGCAATATGCGGAGTTATGCAAGGGCAATAACTCCTTGAGTCAAGACCTTCTCTGTTAAAAATATTCAACATCTAAATGGTCGTTATTCTGTGCCAGGCACAGTTTCACCTGCTCTGTGTATATGAACTCCCTTCATTCTCCCCGGAGCCCGCTATCAGGAGTGCCCTACTGCTCCTGCGTCTGTGCCCGCCTCCATCTACAAGGCATGCACCACTGAGGCAGGAGGTGAGGGTCAGAGCGAACTGAACAAACGGCTGGGTGGGATGCATCCAAGGCCATCGAAACCCAGAGGGCACCCCCAGAACACAAGACCCAAAAACATCACGCTGCTCCTGAGCACTGTACAGAGAAGCAACCAGAAAATGATATTTTTCCATCCCTCATCTGAATCTGGAACCTTCTGCAGGACCAATCAGAAGTGTCATGTTTAATCCTCTGCTTACATCTGCCCAAAGCCAAGTGGGTCTTGCAGGAAAGAACCCTTTCTGGCACCAGACCGAGCGAGTTTTTGATAGGACAACTATGCCCGTGCCTCATTTGCATGAGGGAAAAACCACTGGAGGAATTTTAGATACAAAAGACCCCTTTCCCTTATCCTCAGCCTGCTGTGAGTCTGTTCACCAGGCCGTTCTCACCTTGGAGAACAAACTTCTTTTCCATCTTCAATAATAAATGTATACTTTAGCTACCTGCTCTGTATGTCTTGTCTAATTTTTTGTTCAGGACACCAAATTCTTCTGTAAAGAATCTACACCAGACCCTCCCATCTGGCAACATTTCCACCCTACCTGTACCCATTAGCATACCCATTTTACAGATGGAGGCACAGAGGCATGGAGATTTTCAGAGAAACGATCCTAACTCGAGGTTTAATCAGTATCATGGTAACTATGCAGTACTATTCAAGGCTTAAAGAAACAAAACCTAATGAATTCAACTCAGCCACCAGGGTGGATGCGGAGGGGTGGTACACACTTGAAAAGTGTATGAATTATAGAATTATTTCTGAGAAAATTCATTCTACCGTGTGAAACTACATTTAACCAATTAGTTAAGGACTTCCAGGCTGGCTGGAGGAGCACTGTCACATTCCTTAAATAAATGTTGATGTCTCACTCATAATCAGGAACAATCCACATACTCAAAGCCTGGCAAGGAGCTGGCTTTGTTCAGAGGTCTGTGGATCAGCATGGCTGTTTCTTTCTAAAAGTATCTTCGTAAATTAATAAAAGATTCACCATGTTCCAATTAAATGTATTCGGTTCAGAATTGAGTTAAACTTAATAAAATTTAATAATATCAAAAGGATTGCTTTGGGAAGGCTCCAGGGAGGACCTTTTAGAGAACCATGTCTCTAGCTTCTAATTAACTCTCAAGCCACAGTAACCCAGGATATAAACCTGGCTCCCCCTTAGCCTGGGGGCCAATCCTCGGCACTGCAAAAAATAAATAAACCTGATTCGTGACTAATTTTTTTGTTTTGTTTTGTTTTTTTAGGGAAAGGGTCTGGCTATGGAGCCCAGGCTGGTCTCAAACTCATGGCGATCCTTCTGCCTCAGCCCCAAGGGCAGGGATTACAGGCGTCTGCCACCTCGCCAGGCTGATTTATGATTAATTTTATATAGAGATTTTTGTGGGTTTTTTTTTTTTTTGTCTAGGTTCTAGAATTAACTGCTAGGTTAAAAAAAAAAGTCTACAGAATTCCAACTACATTTTTCTATGTACATCTTTATGTTTATTGTTATTATGAAACTGGCAATGTGTTGCATAATGGTTTTGTCATTGGTCTTCTCTGCCTCTAATATGCATAGGAGCACCTGGGAATCTTGTTTCCCTTTAGGCTTCTTGTAGTTCTAGGGTCTGGCCAGAGAATCTGTGCCTCTAAAATACTCCGGGGGCGCCCACGCTGAAGTGTGGGGCTCAGCCTTCCAAGGGGGGCTAGGTAGCTGGTTCTGGGTGGGAACTCCACTCCACCGCTTGAGAGATCTTGGTCCTGGGACAAGGTCCTTAGCTGGCCCTGTGTCTTCAGTTTCTTCACCTGCAGAATGGAGTAATGATACCGGGAGCAATATCCTAGGAGACTTGCGAAGATTAGGTCAGTTAATAAATATAAAGCAACTCAAGCAAGGGAAAAAAAAAAAACTGTTCTTACACAGCACATATGGTTGCAACTTGCTTTTTTTTTTTAATTTAGCAATATATCCTGGGCATCTTTCCATGTCAGTAGAATAAAACCTACCCCATTTCCTCTAACAGCTAGTATTCAACCATTATATGTGTGTCGATTGCTTTGCTCCAGTGGAATTTTTTTTCTTTTTCAAATCGCAGTAAAGCGTATGCATTGCATCAAATGTCACCCTTTTAACCATTTTCAGGTGTCCAGCTCAGTGGCATTAAGTGCTTCCACATCGCTGTGCAACCGTCACCTCCTTCCTTCGCCAGAACTTTCCACCATGCCCAACAGGAACACTGTCCCCTAAGAACAGGGACTCCCCACACCCCGAATCCCGGTGGCCTGCATTCTGCTTTCTGTCGTATGAGCTTGCCAACTCCAGATCCATCCAGTAAGTGGAATCATACAGAATTACCCCGTTGTGCCTCTAGTGGACTTGGAAGGACACTTTTTTTTTTTTCCTGCACAATCTGAACTTGAATCCCAACATCTCTGAGGTGCTGGCTGTGGTCCCTGTCTGAGGTCTGAGTGGCTGGCTCCGACAAGCAGCCCCTGCCGGCATCTGTTCCGCAATGAACAAAAACAATGACCGCTTTCATTCCCTAAGCACCTACTGCAGGCCAGCACTATCTTGGCTACTACACGAGGCTCCAGGAGGTTGGAAAAATGATCCCATGTTGCAGATACGGAAACTAATTGAAGAGCAGAGTGGCAAAATGATGTCTCTGCTGTTAGGAACAGAAGTGGGGTATAGATAGCTCCTGTTTCAAAACCCTGCCCCTTTGATTTCACCTCATAGGCTGGCAGAAGAAAAAGCAATCACTTGCAGCATTTTTCAACATCATTCTAATTAATACAGGTGGAATTTAAATTAAGCAAACCGTCTAACCAAAGATTTAGATACATATCCAAAACTGGGATATTTTGTAAACAAAAGAATGCATTGCAGAACTTCTCCTGAGCAGAAGCTTCTCATTTTTCACTCAGTGTCTCAGATAAAAAACATTTCAACCATTTGTGTGTTGAAGAATGAATTTAGCCTGACTGCTATTGCCCAGCCTCCTTTATAATAGGGTCTTACCTCAACAGGTTTTCATTTGTTTTTGTTTTTGAAGTATTGGGGATGAATTTTAGGGCTATCCCACTGTGCTGTAACTCCAGCCTATTTTGTTTGTTTATTATTAGTAGTATTAGTGTTATTGTTATTATTTATTTTGAGACAGAGTCTCACTAAATGCTAAATTTACCAGGCTGGGTTTGAATGTGTCACCCTCCTGAGCCACTACTTTCGAGATCTAGCCCTGTCCTTGATGCTGATGGCTTTTCCCTTTTGCGCTTCAGAGGACCAAGAAGGCTCAGAGGCAACCTCCGTGTGATCCCTGACCTACAGAACGAAAAGCAAAATGCCGGTTGATTTCTGCAGCTATTCCCTCGGCAACTGAACTGGCACTTGTGTGATTGCATACACATGTGTATCCAATTATTTATAGGACCAGACTCAAATATTCCACTTAAAAAAAAAAACATTTTAAATTTGATAGGAAAAGCCTCTAAAAATAGCTATAACTATCATATCTAAAAATTCCTTTTCTCTCCTACGAGATGCCTTTTGTCTCTTGTTTTTGCCAAAAAGAAAGAGCACTGTGTACATTTCGCACAGCTCTCTTCACGGGCTCGCTGGAGTTCAGGATCATCTTTACCAGCTCACGGGGTGCCTTGGCAGCCCCCCTGCATTCCTTCCTGCTTCCCCCTCTTAAAGGAGCCACGTTCAGCCAAGTGGAACTGTGACTGTCACACCAGCAGTGGCTGGGTGGAGGGACTGTGTGTCACGACTGTGTGACGTTAGGCCTTGACTCTGGGAATGTTAGATCATGGCAATAAGAGAGTGCTTGACATTGTTACTCCAACAGTATTCAGCCCAAAGCTGCTCTCTTGGTCACTGTGAACAGCAAGAAGAGGGGGAAAAATGATGATAGTATCTACAAAGGCTCTAGGAAAACATGTTGGTTGAGAGGTCAAGATTTTCCACATTTTGATGCTTTTTAGTGACTTGGGTCAAACTATTTAATATTTCTGTCACCATGATTCATATCCAACTCCTACACAGTTCCTAGCAATTTTACTAGTGGACAAACCTTTTCATTTATTTATGTCTTTTTGAGGCAGGATTACTGCTATGCAGTTCAGGCTAGACTTGAACTCACTCTGTAGCCCAGACTGGCCTCCAACACGCAGCAATCCACCTTCCTCAGCCTCTCGAGTGCTGGAATTACAGACGTGTGCCACACCAAGCAAAAAACCTCTTTTTTTTTTTTTTTTTTTGCGGCACTAGGCATCAAACTCACAACCTCACACCTGCCAGGCAGGCGCTTAAGCCACTGAGCCATACTCCCAGCCCTAGTTTTTTTGAGACAGGGTAGTACAATGTAGTTCAGGCCGGCCTTGCACTGGCATTGTAGCCCAATCCAGCCTCAAACTCACAATGCTCCACCTACCTCAGCCTCCTGAGTGCTGGGATTAAAGGCGTGCACCACAACACCCAGCTAGCAACAAACTGCTGATTTGTCGTAAATAAGTTTGAAATTTAAGCCATGTGTAGCTCCGTACACTGAATAGCTCGGAAAGATCTGCCAGAAGCAACCCCTTCGACACCACGGCTGTGATACAGAAAGGGTGAAATGTAACAGCATACCAGGAAATTGGTCTTATTATTCTCCTACTACAACAAAGGCCGCAGGCATTTTCGACTCTGATTCTGTATGAGAAGACCTGTCTTAATCTTTTTGATCCCCTCTGTTTCACACTCAGTGAAGACTTGCAAGTTATGTGGTTAGTAAGATAGACAGGGCTGAGAGAAATGTGGGCATAAATAAAGCCATCATTCCAGTTTTGTATGCATACCATTGACTGTCCACTTAGGGCATAGGAAATGTGTTGCATGTGTGTTCTGGGATCCACTGTTCTGGAGAGATTGTGGTTATTGTAACTACTAAATTACAATACATTGTATACTTATTTAACACTTTCATGATGCCTTGCCCTCAAGTCAAGAGAGCGAATGAAATGAGAGAAGGAAACAGGAAATAGTGGCTACCTTTGCAAAAGGGTTTGCAACATCCTACTCCATCCATATATCATGTCCCTTGGCTTGGTTACTTTTCTCTCTTTGCTGAGACAAAAAGGTTTATTTAGCTCACAGTTTATGGAGGTTTTTGTCCCTAATCAGCTGGCTCCAAGGCAGGATGGAATGGCACAGGTGCAGCACTTCAAGGTAGCAGAAGATAGCAAAAGCAACAAGGGCAAAAAGGGAAGAACAAACCTCTTTTCCTCCTTTATTTTTTACACTGACTACCTGTCCTTGAGTGGGTGTAGCTCTTACACCACCTCTGTGCCCTCCTCTTTCACAGGTTCAGGGTGTTTACAAAGTGAAGATTCCGGCCACCTTCTGAGTCACTTAGTTAAACTTCTAAACTCAAGGTGACGCAAGGAACAACATCCTAGAGCAGTAAGGGCATGTCCTTTACAACCTAGAATGTGGAACTGCTAAGTTACTTAGTTAAGCTTCTAACCTTCTCAAGTTGACACAATGTGTCAGCCATAATATCCCTCTACAGTGTGGCTGGTTTTTATCACCTAAGTGTGCAAAAGACACAATCAAGTCTATCTTTAAGGAACTTCTAGCTCAGGAGAAAAAAAAAAATGCGTATTTGGAAAAAGCCAGAGGTCAATGTAAGGTCATATAGAATCAAGTGCTGGCAGATGGGTGGCAGTAGTGTGAGTAGCGATTTGAATTGGATTTTTTTTTCAGTACTGGTGGTTGAACCCAGGTCCTCTTGCTAAATTGCCCAGGTGGCCTCAAACTTGCATCCTCCTGCTTCAACCTCCCAAGTACCTGGAATTACAGACATGAACTACCATACCTGGTAGATTAGAATTTTACAAGTAGAGAAAATGACTGAGCTGTGGTTACAAGGGACTTCAGTGCAGAAGATACACATGAGCTTGACTCAGGTACAGCACTGAACTCCTGCCAGGGAGGGAAGAGCAGGCATTGCAGGCTGGAAAACAGCTGGGCGTGGTGGCTCGTGGCTGTAATCCCAGCACTCTGGGAGACTGAGGCAAAAGGATCAAAAGTCTGAGCCCAGGCTGGGTAATGTAGCAATGTAGTGAGACACTGTCTCATCGAGAGTGGGGGGAAGCTGAGCAGGTAGCTTAGGGAGAAGGCCCTAGGTTCAATCCCCAGAATGGAAAAGAGGCGAGCTTGGGCAGGGCAAGGAGGTAGAGTTAAACAGCGAGACTTTTTCCTTTCTCCTTTTCATCCCTCTCCATTTTAAAAAAATTTCTTCTGTTGCTTCATCCATTAGAGTTCATCCTTTATCTCCTGCTAATAAGCTGCAGATTTATAGAGTAGCCTCTTGCACTTTATACCATCTGTTCAGGGAATGTTTTACACTGTCTGTCATCTTTGGGGGAGGGGAAAGGGATGGTATCTAATGAGGGAAAAAATGAAAACATTAAGAAGAAATGCATTCTTTCCCTCCTTACCCCTTCCCTTTCTTCCTGAATGGCTCTGTCTTAAAGTTTTAGATGAGACAGGAGAAGATAGTCTTTCATGAAAGGCAGAGACAGGGTGAGTTGCAGGGTGACACAGCTGTGCAAGGCAGAGGGGGGCCTTCATGAAAGGGGGAGGCCTGAAGTGAGGAGTCAGAGCCCACAGGGCGAAGGGGACCCACGCACAGGCATGCTGGTGGTGTGCCTCAGAGCCAGAGGTGGTGGTGGAGGCACTCATATATGAAATGTGTTGGTCCATTTTCTATTTCTGCAATGAATTATCTGAGGCTGGGAAATCTGTAAAGAAAAGAAGCTTAGTTCATGGTCCTGGAGGTCCAAGAGCATGGTACTGGCTTTTGCTGAGCTCTGGGCAGGCCCTTCTGGCTACATCACAACCTGGTGTACAGCCTCATGGCGGGAGTGTGTGCAAGGAGATCATACAGCAAACCGGGAAGCCAGAGCGTGGGGAGGGGCCAGTCTTGCTGTTTATAACACAGTTCACTCTCGAGGGAACTCACAGAGGTTTCACGATAAATGCATGGATCCCTCCTGAGAACACATCTCCCAATGACCTGATCACCTTCCACTGGACCCCACCTCTTAAAAAAAAGAGGTGGCCCTTAGTGCTGCCACACTGGGAAATGGGCTTCCAACACATGAAGCTTTGAGGGACACACTCAGACCATAGCCAAATCAAAGCATGGGCCAGGTTAATATGGAGCATCAAAGCGTAACAAAAAGAAGGATGTCTATGTGGGGATGGACAGCATGGAGACAGGATTGATAAAATAAATCACTGTCTTATGGCTTCTTCTCATCAGAAAAGGGAATCGCAAATACGGAAAGCGAGAAAACCAAGATGAATACTGTACAATTGGATTGGAATTGTATGTATTATTGATATGAATCAAGATTTTTGAACAAGAAAGATAGCTGATGGATGGGCAGATAGAAAAAGAAACACGAATGCATGCATTTGTGTGTATAATGGAGCAGACAGACTGCTCTAAGATGACCTCCAGCTGATCACTTTGGGGAGGCCTGGCTCCTCTCCTTGCACTGGCCACTTGGTAAGGTCACTGTAGTAAGAAATTCCTTCTTCTGAGGTGGCCTCCAGCGTTATCCCACACCTCCTGCTGTTCCTGCCTGTGTGACTCCTTCCTCTGATGCATGCACAGAGCCTGTGGTGACCTGCTAACCAAGAGACTGCAGCAATCATAGTGGGATGTCAATGCATGATTGTGATGCACAAGATTGTAACATGCTTCTTATTTGGAGTCTCTGTCTGTCTGTCTCTCTGCCTCTCTCTGTCTCTCTCTGTCTCTGTCTCTCTGTCTGTCTCTCTCTCTCTCTGCCTTAACAAAGTAGGCTGCTGTGCAGTGACCTTCCCTATCACAGGCCCATGTGCCAAGGACCTGAGGGCAGCCTCCAGTTAACAGCCAGCATGAATCTGAGGCTTTCAGTTCAACAAACCTGCAAAGACCAGAATTCTGCCACCACGGAGCTTGGAAGTGAGTCCTTCTGTGCTTGAACCCTGAGATAAGACCACAGCCACACTTGACACTCTGAGACTTAGATGCAGATGATTCCGCTAAACCACGCCAGGTCCTTGACCCACAAGAACTGAAGGACAATGCACATGCATTGTTTTAACTGCTGAATGTGTGGTAATCCATTGCACAGATACTGGTGACAAATGCTTGTGTGTGCTTGCATTCTCCAGCTCTTGAGAAGGCCTAAGGGCAACAGTAACACCTCAGCAGCAATGGGGTGTCTGGATTTGGGCTTAAAATGTTGTTTTCAGCTAAAAGGAAGAATGACTCCTTGAAGAAATGGCTGATCCCCGGGCTGCAGCTTGGGAAGCCCAGGATGAGTGCAGAGTATTCTATTGTACCAAAAAATAAGGTAGTGATCAAAGGGTGAGGGGACATGGAAGCCAGCAGAAAGAGGCTCCTAACAGTCAAAGCAAGGACTATGTGAGCATCCAAATAAATGATAATCATAATGGATTATGAGCCTACTGAATAAAAAAATAAACCACAAGATCATAGAGCTGTATATAAATGAGAGAGCAAATTGAAAGTTTTAGGAAGAATGGGATATTTACATCATTTCGAAAATACTTCTCTGCAATGTATTTGTTAATGGCAAAGAGGAAAAGAGTAACTTTGTAGCAGAGAAGTCACCTTTATCAAGTGATTGAAGTTAACAGTGTCATCGATGCAACACATTGCAATCACATGACACCTGACCAAAGGCACTGAGGACAGAGCCATTGCTATATTTCTACACAAGATGCATAACTATTAATGAATAGTAGACAAAAGTAAACAAAAAAATATGCTCGAAAAAACAACAGGCCTCAATCTTCAAAGGCGACAGGGTCATGAAAGTTAAGGAGAGCTGGGGCATTGGGCCAGGACTACAGATACATTATAAGTAACTGCAGTGAATGATTTTGACCTGGATCCTTTGGCTGTGAATAATGTTGTTGGTGCAACTGGCAAATTTTGAGTAGAGTGTGACAATCAGAGTGATGATAGACAACCGTCACTGTGCAGGAATTCCACGAAGATGTTAATGCAGTGTGTCAGCAACTTATTCTCAAGTGGCACATGCCTGTAATTCCAGCACTCGGGAGACTGGACAGGAGGGTCACCATGAGTTTGAGGTCAGCCTGGGCTACGTGAGTTCAAGGTCAGCCTGCAATGCAAAGATTCTGTCTCAAAAATCAAGTGGCACAGTAAATAAAATAGTTCTTCCAACCATATTATCAATTTCCCTGGAACTTTTTGATTGTTTTGTCACCTGTCTGAAATCTCAACACCGAGGGAGGCTGGGGTAGGGGGACAGAAAGTTGGTGTCCTTCTTGGGTAACTTAGCAAGATTCTATCTCAAAATAAAAAATAAAAGGGTCTGGGGGATGTGTTGATCCCCAGTATAATTAATCAATCAATAAAATTTAAAAGGAAGAAATGATAGTCCAGTGATTCTCAAAGTGCTGTCTGTAAAAAACCAGTGGTGATACTATTTGGGAACTTGCTAGAAATGCAAAAGCTCGGACTCCAACCCAGTTCTACCTCCCAATGATTCTGATGCCTTTTAAAGGCTGAAGACCACTGTACTGGTCCATTTATTCACAATTTAACATTCAAAAAGCCATTCTTTAGCCCAGCATGTCACCGCTGTGAACACAAATCAGATCGGGCTTTTTAAATTTTTACCCCTGTTTTAATCCAACACAATGCTGGCAAAGCTCATACTAAGTGAAAACAGTTGAGTAATAGATCTTTAGAACTGTTTTCAAAGAGAGAAGGATGCAACTGCTATTTACTGAAAGTGTGCCCTGTGCCAAGATTCAAGCTAGTTTCTTTTCTGTAAGAAAGAAAATTCACAGATTCTTAAGAGAACATCTAGAAATTTAGAAAATTTGACTGATCAGAATCCTCCAGTCCAATTCATAGACTAGTCTAGCTTTATAGAAATCCATTCAACAAACCTCTATCGACTGCCACAAGTGAGAAAAGCACTGTAAATTGTACCATAAGTAGGTTCCCATGCACGGTATTTGGCAGCCAGGACACTGACTTTCATGTAATCTTTTTATTTTTATTTTGGCCATGCTGGGGATCCAATCCCTGGGCCTCACCTATGGTAGGCAAGTGCTGTACCCCTAGCTCTGTAATCTGTTTTTGAATAAGAGCTTTATTGAGATATAATTCACATACCACATAATTTATCAATTAATGAGTGCAATTCAGTTTTTTTAGTATGTTCACAAAGTTGTACAACCATCACCACAACGCATTTTAGAACATTTTGCCACCCCCAAAAGAAAGCTTATATCCATTCTTGTTTCCCTCCTCCCCTCAGCTCCTGACAACCACTAATCTATCTGTGTCTTTATGGATTGGCCTACTCTGGACAGTTGATACTGACTTACAGGATGTGTGGCCTTTTGCGATAGGATCCTCCCCTTAGCACAGTATTTCCAAGTTTCATCTATGCTGTGACATTTACCAGACCTTCATTCCTCTATATTGCCATGTCGTGTTCCCTTGTGTGGATGTACAGCATTTGATCTCTCCATTCGTTCATTAAAGGACATTTGGATGGTTTCCATTTTATGATGGTTTCCATTATGATCAGCAGCGCTATGAACATTTGTGTGCAGATTTGTGCATGGATATGCTTTTCATCTCTCTTGGGTAGGTTGCTCAGGAGTAGAATTGCTGGGTCCTGAGATAACTCTACAATTAATCTTTCCATCACCAGCAGTACATGAGTGTATCAGGGTTCAACGTTTTCACATCCTTCCAACACTTGGTATAGTACTACAAATACTCTTGCATCATAATTAAACTGTAAAAAAAAATCATTGTTAGAATGAAAACCATTGGGTGAATTAGAAAGACCAAGAGTCAAGCATTATGAAACCAGCGTGTTTGTATCATCAGGAAGAATTTAGATATAGGGCACTATAATAGGAAACTGGCTTCTCTAAGGTGTTTCTCATGCCGTCAAAGGGGCCTCTATGACTCAGGTTTCCCTACCAAGCTGGGAATTATCTCGAGATCTCTAGGTCTGGTTCTACAGGCAGAGCAGCTTTACTGAGAAATCTGGTATTTCAGTTCACCCACAGTAGGCAGAGACGAGTAATGATAGCTTTCGTTTCCTTGTTGACCCAGGCAAATATAAAACAGATCCAGAACATCTGCAATTGGCCTGAATTTCTGGTTCTGAGTTAAAACCCAATTTTTAGGCCACTGACTGGTGACCCAGTGGCCAGTGCTGAGCCCTGGGAGTGTTTTGTTTGGCCCACGTAGTGTTCTGAACACTTTGATTTAAATTCCTTTATGCTCCTCAGCCTGTTACTGTTGTATACCTGACCTGGTTCACTCTTTCACATTATGTATTTGGCTTGGAGAGGTGTTTGAATTAGCAATTCCTGCTCGGGATGGTGCCTGAGTCAGATGTTTAAAAGCCTGGGGCATCCCTACGCAGAGTATCTTTGCCACCATCAAAAGTAAACAGTCTTGTATCTACCCTGCATTTTCAAGGAGAAGCAGTTACTAAGCCTGTAATTGTGCAATATATTGCTCAGAGAACAATAACTAGATGTGACCTGTACCTACCAGGATCTTATAGATGAAGATAAACCACAAGGACACAGACAGACACAGGGTCAACAGAGAGCAAAAAAGTTATACAGACCATGAAAATAAACATGGTGTGTTAGCATGGGCTCCTGCTCACACATGTATTCTAAAAACTGGTTTCTTTACAGCAGACCTCCCCAGGTTAAACCTATAAGAACATGAAAGTATTCACTGACTATATCTCCCTAGACTTGTGAAATCCCATCACTCTTCAGTAATGCCAATGTATATGTGGTTTTTTTTTTCCCGTTAGCCAGTTTCTCCCCTCCCCTCTCCCTTCTCTCCCCCGCCTCCCTTTCTCTGTCTGTCTGTCTCTGTCTCCTTCTCAGAGTGAACCTAGTGCCTTTGCACTCAGTTAAATTCTCAGCCTTTCTTTTTCTTTTTCTTTGTTTTTTCATTTGTTTGTTTTTTGAGCCAGGGTCTTGTTAAATTGCCCATGCTGTGTTCCAATTTGCAATCCTCCTGCCTCAGTCTCCCAGATTACACAGACTGGAATTACAGGTGTGCACCACCATACCCAGTTTTGAGTTCTTTTTTTTTTTTTTTTTTTTTTTTTTTTTTTTGGTACCAGGCATCGAACTCACAACCTCGCACCTGCCAGGCACAGGCGCTTAAGCCACTGAGCTAAATTCCCGGCCCTGCTTTGAATTCTTTCAGAGCAGATGTTCTCATTGAAATGACTGACTATGGCAATAGGGAAGCAATAGGGAAAGTGAGGGTTTTGCATCCCTGGATGCTCTCGGTCTTGCTAGCAGTTCCCACTACCTGCTGGTGCGCCCATCTCAGGGCTGCAGGAAGTGTTGGTTGACAGTGGCTCCTTGCCTAGAGATGCCCAGGATTTTGCGCTATCCCAGGGAGAGACATGGTCTACGGCCAATGAGTAATTAATACAGGTTATAAAAGCCTTGGACTTGAACCCTAAACTGGGACAACTGCGTGGTGCACACGCACTCCAAGCTCCCTGTGCGTCCAGCTTCTGCCAGGCTTGCTGAGTCCACGCCGTGCTTGGCTCCACCCTCTCCACTCTCCTACTTCCCTCGACCCTTGTTGTTGCCTATGAGAACATTCTTGCAAGTGATCGCTCTCACAAAAAACCCCAGGTCAGGCTCTCTCCCTAGGAAACCCGATCTAGGACACCTAACCTTGTCATCAGCATTACTCCGATGGGGTCAGAGCTTTAAATGGTTATTAAAGCTTAGTAGATGTGACACTAGGTATCTAGTGGTTAAAAAGTAGTGGCCCTGAGCTGCAGCAGCCCAGTGAGCTCTAATAGCATCCTTAAAGGTAATTTTATGGCATTTATGCGTCTGCCCAGTGGAACAGCCATTTCAGTTTGTACCCCAATCATAAAATTACTTTTCCATTAAATCGGAGTGCTTATGTAAGCCCTTCCTTTGCTGAAATGTGGTCAGAACTCAGAGAGAGAGAGAGAGAGAGAGAGACAGACAGACAGACAGACAGAGAGACAGAGATAGAGAGAGACAGACAGGAGAGGGAGAGAAAGAGAATTATCAAGACAAATAACAAGTCTAGTTTTGCACTGTATAATTTACATGACATCTAAAACTGTGTCTTACAGAAAAATACACTTAAAATCATTGCAATTTTGATGAGGGAAATGGGATTATTATAGCATTTTGGCTTCCACAATAGAATATGGCTAATCTTCCCTTTGTACAACTTTTTTCCCCAGAACCTAAAAACCTTGAGATCTCTATATGTGTGTGCTAGTTTTCTAGCAGCTATGACAAATGGTCACAAGTGTGGTGCCTTAAAACACCGGACGCTCATTCTCTCATAGTTCCGGAGGCTAGAGGTGCACCATCGAAGTCTCATCGAGTTTCACTCCCCTCCAGCTTTGTCCTTCCAGGTGCTGGTGGCTATGGCTTTCTTAGCTGGTGGCTGCACCTCCATCAGCTACCTTTTCTGTGCTCTTCCTCTCCGTGTATGTCTTCTCTCTTCCGTCTCCAGTTTCCCTCTTCCTCTTTCTTATACGGACACTTGTCATGGGATTTAGAGCCCATAGGAGGATCTCGTTTCAAGATCCTTAATCACAGCCAGGCATGATGGTGCATGTCTGGAATCCCAACACTTGGGAGGTTGAGGCAGGAAGATTGTTTCAAATTTGAGACCAGTCTGGGCTATAAAGTGAGCTCAAGTCCAGCCTGAACAGCAGAGTGAGAACCTGTCTCAAAAAGCCAAAAAAAAAAAAAAAAAAAAAAAAAAAAAAAAAAAAAAAAAAGAAAAAAAAGAAAAAAAAATCCTTATTTGCAAAAGACCTTTTTCCAAATAATTCTTATTCACAGATTTCAGAGATTTGATGTGGACATCTTTCTTTCTTTCTTTCTTTCTTTCTTTCTTTCTTTCTTTCTTTCTTTCTTTCTTTCTTTTTTTCTTTCCTTTTTTAAAGAATCTGATCAGGACACTATTTGAACACTTACACTCTCATAACTTTTTTCCCCAGTACTGGGGTTTAAACCCAGTGTCTTCACATTGAGCTATATCCCCAGCCTTTTTCACATGTTTTTTATTTTGAGACAGGGTCTCAGTAAGTCACTATTTGTCCAAGCTGGGTTCAAACTTGTAGTCCTCCTGCCTCAGTCTCGCAGAGTGCTGTGATTACAGGTGTGTACTACCACATCTAACTACCATTGACTCTTTATAAGCAATGTATGTTAGGGTCTTGACATAATTTTGGAAAGCACTGATTGCATCGCATGTGTATTGAGGTTTGCATAGTGCATAAAAAAATGCTCTTGGTTGTTGAGCAGATTGACCAACTATTCAACACCCACGTCAGAGTGACTTTGCTCTCCTCTAGTCAGGTCAACTACTTGCATTATACTTTCTGAATCTCACAGAGCAGCATGAGTCTCTTAAGCATGCCAAAAATCCTTTTTTTTTTTTTCCTATAGGAAGTTTTCATAAGGACAATGGCAAAAGCTACATGGAAGAGACAGTTGGTGATATTAGAAGCCAGACCACAGAAAATTCCATCGCTCTTTAAGTAATTGATGTTTCTTTCTAAGTTAAATATTTGTAGACTAAACCAGTTGCCAGTTAACAGAAAAACACTAAAGGACCTTTTGAGGCAGCTTTACGACTGATGCTGCTTTTTAAGATACAGATGTTCTCACATCTTTGAAATATTGCAATTTTGGAAAATCTCACATGTTGTTGAGCATATTTTTCCTTGTGTATCTTTGACAGCACTTAAGGAAAACAAACAAAAGTGTTAAAAAATTAATTACCATGCCTAAAATGATATGTAGCCATGATGAAAGTAGTAGAGATCTGTGAAATAAATTCCATTACTAAACCACTTTATGTACTTAGATCACAAATTAGGCCTTGTGCTTCCTTGAGGATCATCACAATAAAAAAATTTGCATCAATTATCTCTGTGCTATAACCTAGCTACAAAAAAATCTGAATTTAAGAATTAATTCATGTCATTTGTAGCAATGAGTTAGGCAGAAGAACTCCTCTGCTTGGGATAGCAGAAAAAGGCCATGACACTTTTTGTCCTTGTCAAAGCACTCTTCACTTTTATCTTGGAAAAATGGTTTAGTAACTTTTTTTTTTTAAACCATAAAGCTGAAACTTCTTGCGGGCAAGGATGTTAATTTTCTTACTTTTTTTTCCCTTGGGTCCGGGGCTGTAGCTCATGGCAAAGCACACATGCTTTAGCATGCAGGATGTGGAGGACCACCTGGATGGCTCTCCTTGAAAGAAGAGCATTTGGCCTTGCCTCCATGTGTTGATATGTACAGAGCTGGTTAGGACATTTCCTTATCTCCTCAACTGGCTTCAAGCAATGCAAATATGTCTAACCAAGGGGCCCATGTGTAGTCTTTGAAGCAGTGCGACAGGGGTGATACCCTGCCTACAGCTCTCAAGTAACATGTGTGAGCCCCCCCAGTGAATCCACGCTGTCGGCTGACACTGAATCTCGAGGAAAGAAGCTATGACTTCTCAGGGCATGGATTACACATCAAAACTGAAGCACCAACCCCAAAACACTAGACACTGCCACGATCTGTGTTACATAGATTATTCTTTCTGCATATCTCTCTCTGCATATTGCAAAGGATTTCAGGCCTCCTACCTAGCCCAACTCAAAACACTCACGTTATTTCTGCCATTCTCACAGCCGCTTGTCCCTGAGCCTCTCCCCTCTTCACGAATTAATAAAAGCCAGGTTAGGCCCTGAGTTGAGGCCTTTGTTCCAGTTAGCCTTTGTTCTAGCTGGACTTGGGCACCCCTGGTTCCCCACAACTACAAATATGCCTTAGTGTCTCTGTTTTCACCGTCCATTGCACTGGAAGTGATAGATTGAAATTCACTTATCGAAATTCCAATGACTTTTCCTTGGGATTACAAATGTGGACTTTTCTGGACCATAAGGAGTTCTAGAAAGTCTTTCTATAGGGACTTGTTACTTAGTAACTATTAATATAAGACCTAGAACAGGGATCACAAACCACATTCTGAGAGCCAAATCCAGTCTGTTGCCTATTTGTTTCATAAATAAAGCTTCACTGACACACAGCCATATATGTTTGTTTGCGTATTATCTGTGGCTACTTTTCTTCCGTAAAGTCAAAGTTGAATAGTTCCAGCAGGCTCCACACGGCCAACGGAGCCTAAAATATTCACTACCTAGCTCATTATAGGAAAAGTTCGCCAATCTCTGGGCTAGAAGTTATATTTGATGAGAACGTGGTAGCCTAGTGCCCCGCAGTCACTGGAACTTGTAACAATTGTGCGACAGCTAGGTTTCAATGACCACCATCTCCTCATGTAAATGGCTTTGTTTAATCTTCTCCTTTTCAATGTGTGCTGGACTTAGTGAATTACTTCTAACAAACAGATCACAGTAAAAGCAGTGGGCCATCATGTTTGTGGTTTGGTTACAGAAGATGATGGTTTTTGTCTTGTCATCGTTGCCTTCCTGGCTTCCACACTTTGATGAATCTGGCTGCCATGTTGGAGAGGTCCAATGGTGAAGCACTGAGAACTACTTTCGGTCAATTAGCGAGGAACCGAGGCCCTTGGTCTAAAGCCCTTGTGGAACTGAATCCTATCAAAAACCACATTGGTGAATTTGGGGACAATCCTTCCCCTGTCAAGACTTGAAATGACAGTATCCCCCTGACATCTTAAATGCTTGAGAGATGCTAAAGCAGAGGTCCCAGTGAAGTTGAGCCAGATCATGCTCTAAAGAAACTATGGGATAATAAATATTATCTTAAGTTGCTAAGTTCAGGGGGTGACTTTTATGCAGAAAAAGAAAATTAATACAGACCCTAAACCCATATTGTAGATTTTGGCACACACTGTGATGACATTTTCTAGTGTATAGAAGAATATTGTTATGGGCATTTCCTGAAACAAGCTGGCTGACATCTGAACTCCTTTCACGATAAAGAAAACCTCTACTGTAGGCATCACTGGCCCTTTCTCACTATGTTCTAGGACTTTCTCATATGTTCTATATGTATTCATGTCAGACCACACACAGGAAATAAGATGTGTAAGGTACTCTATGGATGCATGAGAATGCTCACTGGCAGAAGGATCTGCTTCGGGGTCTTCAGTCACTACATATAGGGCCACCCTGAGCTGAAGGTATCAATAACTTAGCATCCCAATATTGGTAGTTCCTAGCATGGGCTCAGAATATTGACCTGGTCAACTTGGAAACTGGAGTGTGAAGATTAGGGGGTCAGAGAGATGAGAGTCCAAAGATGGTATGTGGTGGGATTTCTGTGACCACTGGGTCTGAGCCAGTCTTATTTATGTTGCCTGCCCTCTTTTGGCCTTTCTTTGTTTTCAGTTCTGGTTGTCCAGATTTCTGGGCAATTCCGAGAACTGTCTAATATGGTTCCAATAAATTCTTTCTCTGCTTGAGACAGCCAGATTTGGCTCTTACTGTTTGCTATGAGAAACCCTATAAATAGTAAAATTGTAGCAATAATGGTAAAGACTGAAAATGTAGCTTTATGGCTAAGGGATTTTTACCATTCATACGTGTATAATATATATTTGTAATAAAAATTTATTTTGATTGTATAACTGTCCATTTTGGAAAAATTTTATGATTTTATGTTTGTTTGCTAATGATTTGGGCAGTGCTATAATTAGTGTATAATTTTTTTTCACTTACTACATCATAGTCATTTTTCCATGTCTTCAAAGCCATATTTTTAAGAGACCATACTGTATTTGTTTCAGCTTACACTTAATACAAGAAAAACTGGGAGGAGGAGGACTGAAATTGGGCCTGAGACCCACTGAGTTGAATAGCAGTGACTTTTCCTAATCTGTTGAGTTTATCTGGAAATTCCACTGCCCAGAAGGGATACATTTTTAAAAAATCACACAAATATGGTATATGTGCTCTGCTAACCCTAATTCTATTGAGTGGAGTATAGGATAATTTCTTTAACTTATTCCTTCATGTTGAGCATTTGTTACAGTTTGTGTCTAGATGTCCTCCAAAACCTCATACAGTCTTAGAGGTGGGCCTCTAGAATTTGTGAGTGATTCATGGTCCAGTGCTAGGATTATGGGTGTGAGTGCTATAAGTACCCCGGGGTGGGTAGACTACAAATAATATAAGGAGCAGAAAGAGTCTTCTCTCCATACTCTCCTCCCCATTTTGCTCTTGCTGCTTTTGCTGTTTTCTGCTACTACAAACGGTTGCCTGTCTGTCACTGCACCCTGCCTTGGAGCCAGCTGAGTAAGTACTGAAACTTCCACAGAGTGTGAGCTAAATAAACCTTTTCTTCCTTAATTTTGGGTGTTGGGTATTTTGTCCCAGCAATGAGAGGAAACTAATCAAGACAGCATTGAATTTGCTTCCAAATTATTATTTGGAATATTTCATCTATCATTACTACCTCTTGTTGAACATTTTTAGGCCTTAAAGCACTTACATATTTAAATTTTGTTGCTTGGTTTTTATTTTTTGAATGGATAAGCCAAAGGGCATGGGTACATTTGTGTTTTTTTTATAGCTATCACTAAGTACGTGACTTTCCTGAATGACATGATCAATGTTTTCTACAGTCTCCTTCCTCCTATGAGAAAGCAGCCATTTCACAGTGTTGTCTTTCATAACTGTAATCATCAGTTTCTTGAGGTTGCTTGTTTGGAGAACAACCAGTTAAAAAGGTTGTAACAAAATGTCAAGATAATTTTATTCCCTTACTAGTTCGAAGTGGTTTCTAAGTGTGCTGATGGAATAAAACTATACTTTCATAAATAAAATCTTGAATGTTTCAAGAAAATTTGATGAGCATTGGAACCCATTTCTTTCACCATTGCTGGCCTACATTTAAATTGTGCTTGGCTTACTTTAAACTTATTGTTATTGTAATATAAATGAAAATGTGAACAATTTATTTATTGATTTTTGAGACAGGCTCTCACTATATAGTTCAGGCTGAGTTTGACCTCACTATGTAGCCTAGACTGGCCTTGAACTCACCAAAATCCTCCTGCCCCAGCTTCCCAAGTGCAAGGCTTACAACTGTGTGCTCCCATGCCAGGCAGTATAAACAATTTAAATACAATAACATCACATGATTTAAAAGTGCAGTGACCTGAATAAAGTCTTCAAAACAACAGGTTAGAATCATTATTTTTATCAAAGAACAATTGGACATCTAGTTGATCCGGTAATTGAGAGAAAAATTACTATGAATGATTGTTAATTCCACACAGGTGTTGAGGGGCTTCAATTAAATCACCATTGACTTACTTGGGTCAAAACAAAATAAGGAATTCTCTACTCAGCGAATTCCTTATTTCACCCCAGTACCATCATAAACATCATTGGAAACAAATGAAATATCAGAAATGATACCATGCATTTTACACTGTAAACCTTAATTTTGCCAGCCAGGGAAAAGATAAACTAAACAAAGGGAAGTGGTGAAAGCAAAATAGTAATGCTATGATGGGTCAGCGAGAAACACTTGCCAAATTAGTTGACCAAGCACTCTACTGGGAACTGCAAAAGCAGGAAGTACTATTTTTGACTCTGCTAACCTCAGTCAATGTTTCCTTCTTTTCTAAAAAAAATGGGCATAATGCTCTGCTACCTAACAAAGGCCTGCAATGAGATTTAACGAGCCTATAAAACGTTTTGAGGTCTCTAGATACTATACACACTACAGCCTTGAATTTATACAGTTGGTGTTCCCACTCTTTGAAGGTACGCCAGGCGGCATTAGTATTCCCAATGCGACTCCTGCCTCCCGGTTAAATTCACTTGGAGTCCTCATAAAATTAATGAAATAAGTCACTGTTTTAAGTGGGGGACTTTGCCTTAAGAAATGGTTTCCACTGACCACACGGTCAAGGTTACGGGATTAAAGGAAAAGCAGGAAGTTCTCGAAGAGGGAGGCGGCGAGCGGGAGCGGGCGGCCGAGCCGATGCCGCGCTCCAGGTGCCGACCGTTCGGGTCCCCGCGCTTCCGGGACGCCCTCCGGCCGCGCTCGCGGCGGCCCCAGCGAGGCTCGATTACTCTCGCCTGGGCGAGAAGCGGCACCTCGGCTCCGCTGAGCCCCACGGAGGGGAGGTGGGGCAACGACAACAAAAAGAAGTCAGGTGGGAGGAGACTCCCGGCGGCAGGCGGCTCGCGGGAGGAGGCGGGCGGCTCGCAAGGGATCCGCAGCGCCACAGCCGCGAGCCTCTGCCTGCCGGGGAGTGGAGACGGCCGGGGAGCGGCGCCCGGCTGCGCGCAACCCCAGGCCGGGCCCGCCTCCCGGCCTCCGTCCCGCCCTCCCGGCCTCCGTCCCGCCCTCCCGGCCTCCGTCCCGCCCCCTCGCTAGCGCCGCCCGCTCGCAGCGTCTCGCGCCCGCCAGCCCGCCGGGAAACAGCCGCGAGAGCCGCGGTCGTCCGAGCGCCTTCCTTCCCGTGAGCCCGTCCGCGTCGCCTGGTCCCCGGGCCGCGCGCTCGCGCTCCGGTCAACGTGCTCTCCGGCCCGCCCGCCGCCCGCTTCCGCCAGCCAAGTCCCCCAACGGCCGCGCTCTCCACTGGCGCGCGGCCCGCGCCTGCTTCCGGGGCGGGCGGACTGAGCGCCTGGTGCCGCCGGCCGCCGCGACAGCGCCCCCGGGAAGCGGAGGAGGAAGAAGAGGTGGAGGCGGCCGTAGGCTGAGTCGCGGCCGGGATGTCCGGGCAGCCGCCGCCGCCGCCACAACAGCAGCCACAGTTGCCGCCGCCGCCCCCCGCGGCCGTGGCCCCAGGTCCCGGCGTCCTGTCCGCGCCCCCGGCCGTCGGCTCCGGCTCCTCTCCGGCCGGCTCGCCCGGCGGCGGCGGCGGCGGCGGCGGCAGCTTGGGGGCCGCGGCGGCCGCGCTGCTTCTCCACCCCCCGCCGCCGCCGCCGCCACCGCCGCCTCCGGCCACCGCCGCGCCGCCGCCGCCCCCCGGCCCAGCCGCCACCGCTGCCGCGCTCCCCGCGCCCTCTGGCCCGGCCACCCCCGCCGCCCCGGCCCTGGCGGCCGGCAGCAGTGCTGCGGCCCCCTTCCCGCACGGAGACTCGGCCCTCAACGAGCAGGAGAAGGAGCTGCAGCGGCGGCTGAGGCGCCTCTATCCGGCCGTGGACGAGCAGGAGACGCCTCTGCCTCGGTCGTGGAGCCCGAAGGACAAGTTCAGCTACATCGGTCTATCTCAGAACAACCTGCGGGTGCACTACAAAGGTACGGGGCACGGGTCCCGACCCCGACCTCCGAGGCGATTGTCCGCGCGTCCCACTGCCCCGGGTGGCGACGTGGTCCCGAGAAAGGTTCGGGGGTGCGGGGCGAGGTTCTCGGGGAAAGGACTGGAGTGCGATGCCCCCAGGTGGGAAGGAGCTGGGAATCCTGGGCCGGCCAGGAGGACACCTTGAGGGAATCCTGTGTGACGGGACGCGACTGGCTTTCTGATTGCCCTGTAAGATAAATCTTGGGGCTTGGGTGCAGGAATCTATGGACTGGAGTTGGGTTACATTGTTCTCCAGGTGGGTCAGACGTTCTCCTCTTACGTGTGTGTGTCCGGGGTGAGGTACGATTCTGAGGTATGATTTCTAATTAAGGGAAAACAGGGATCCATAGCGGGGAGAAGTAATTAGTGGAGGATTCTGCCCAAAATTAGGCCAGAGATTGTCTAGGGGGACAAAAGGACAGGGGCCCAAGTTTGATAGCTGTGTATCTTACCGAAGCAGGAGTACGACTCTTAGGGGAGCAGAAAGCTACTCCTCCGGATTGGAAATGCCCTATATTTCCGGGTTGGTATTATACAAAGTCTGGTTGAAAACAAGGATTTTTTAAAAAGTTGCCTCGTCTTTTTTAAATTGGCTTGTATTTCCACCTGCAATTAGGCTTACGTTTGTTTACCCCCACCTTCCACCTGCCTACCTCCCCTACGTTAAAACAAAGCTTTAAGCACTTGAGTTGTCTATAAAATTATATATTGTAATAGAGATTTTTGAAATGTAGCCCAGATTAATTGCATGTGTCACGTTTACTTGTGTGGAAGGAAAGCAAAAAACCAAAAAACCAGTGTATTAGTTAGCCTGGAAACAAATCGGTGTTTTAGGCCCCAAACCTAAAGCAGGAGCTTTTGCATTCTAAGCAGCCTCATTTTGATTGGCTACAAAGGGAGGGTCTTACTCAGATCCTAGTGGCCTGTAAGTAGAAGGTATAAACAGCCTTGTGGTTAAATTCTTAAAAGGACTGAAATTTGAGAAGAACTTAGATAAATAAGTTAGGATTTAATCGGAATGGAGAATGGCAATGCAAATCTACCAAATGATTTGGCTGTAAAGAATCGTGCGCAAAAATAGGCCTTGTTGAACATTCCTCCTTTTTATCTTTGCCATAGGTCTAAAGGAGCACTTTCAGTTTAGAATGTTCCTTAATCTAAATAGATGAAAATTTCGAAATAGCGGATCTTTGCTTTTTTTCTTCTGTTAGGACAGATTGTTAAAATTTGTTTTAAAATTTGGGTCGATAGTGCTGTTATGAAGTGTTTACTTTTGATATGGCTACAGAATGCTTTTGTTGGATTTGACAAATTTAAGTTTATGTTTGATGGTGTTATTAGCCTATAAAATTAGAGCAGTATGTGTAGAAGATTATTAGAGAATCCTACCTAGCTTTTGGTGGTCCTGCAGTCGTTGTGGGTATGTTGCAAGACAAGGCCTCAGTTTCTTCCTGAGTGATGGTGGATTTGAACTGGATGAGGGAATTTGCATGGTATCTAAGGCTTGTTTTTACAGTTTATTTAGCACTGTGGCATGCCTTAGTTCTACTAACTTCTTTTACATAAAATTAATGATTTGGGTCAGAGAAAAGTGCATGTTTAAGTGCAGTTGGTTGGAGTTTGGAGTATTTATGACACTGCTGCTCAATTAGGCTTCCTGTTGGCCTTTTTACTGCTTTCTGTTGTGTAATACTGAGATTCTCTTTCTGGAAACATCACTCTTACAAACGTAAAGTATTGCTTCTAGAAGAACAGATTTTGTTGTCCTTATTTGTTCTCTTTTTTAATCACCCCTTTGTCTCTCCCCTACCTCTTGTCACACACAGTCTCTTTTCCTCCTCCTGGTCTTTTTATTTCAGTGTCTCTGTGCACTATCTGTTGTTACCATTAGTTTTTTGTGTGTCTTCTGAGAGGAGCCCGCTAGATGTACTTGGGTAACTGACTGGAATAAAGGGGAAGTGTCATAGATAGTGGATAATAAAACTTTGAAGTAATAAAGTAAGAGTGGATTTTGATTTAACCTGTCATTGCTGCACTGATTTTAGCTAGCATTGTAAGACACATTTTAAAATCATTACAACAAATACTCATGTTTTTGTATATTACAGTATTTCAAAAGATTGACCATAATTATTTTCCAGAGCAGTAATTTTCCATGCCTTTGAAATAAAGATCATGATTTCTTCTGTTTTAAAAGTGTTCTGTATTTAAGATGTTATTCTTCTAAATTAGAATGGCTGCTTTTGAAAATAGTACTCTCTCTTGAATCATTTGAGTGGATTAATGTTAATGCCAGATATACACATACAGTTCATTGAATTGCAGAGGAGTAACACCATGTGTACAAAATAGTGACTTTTAAAATTTTTAAAAAGGCATTTGCTTAGCAGTCACTTACCAACTACTAAAATAGCCAGGGATGGCAACTTTTATTTTAGAATCTTGTCAGTATTGGGTAAGTACAAAAACGACAGGTTTGCACTTAGTTATAATACTTTTATTCTACTTTAAAGCTTTTAATGAATATGACAGTGATTTCATCTAGCCCAGATGTTTCAATTGTAGTTTCCATTTTTTATTTTTCAAGTTACTACCACTATTTGGATACTTTGCAGAGCATTTTGATACACACTAGTAGACCTGGACAGGATTGTGAGTTGTTATTTTAGATTTGAGAGAGTGGGAGCACCTGGATGTTAGATTTTTCCCAGCCACAACTAAGCCGGGATTGGAAACTTAATTTTCACTGACTCTAAATGTAGTGCTCTCTCCAGTATACTGTATTACTGCCTCTTCCAGTTTTTAATGAGACTTAATTATCTAAAATAGATGTTCATATCAAGAATTTTTTGAAGACTGCTCGAGTTTGTTTTTTTTTTTTTTTTTTTTTTTCGGCACTGGGGATTGAACTCACAACCTTGCGCCTGCCAGGGCAGGCGCTTAAGCCGCTGAGCCAAACTCCCCAGCCCTGGTTTTTTGAGGCAGGGTCGCACTATGTAGCTCAGGCCGGCCTTGCGCTCGCGTTGTAGCCCAAGCCGGCCTCGAACTCACAATGCTCCACCTACCTCAGCCTCCCGAGTGCAGGGATTAAAGGCGTGCGCCACCACGCCCAGCTATTTTTTTTTTTTTTTTTTTTTTTTTTTTTGAAACAGGGTCTTGCTATGTAGTTTGGGCTAGGCTTGAACTCAGTATGTATCCCATGCTGGCATTAAACTTGCAGTGATTTTCTTGTCTCAGCCTCTCAAGTGCTGGGATTACAGATACCTTGCCCTGCTGAAGAATATTTGAGATTAAAAGTACTTTCTCTGGAGGGAAAAAAGTAACTGGAACACTAATATCAGAGAAAATTACATTTACTTTGATGATTTAAGGTAGCTGGGGGAAAATGCCAGATAAGTGAAATTTGAGAACGACACATAGTGATGGAGTAATGAATTGCACTTTTTAATTGAAGCATTAACAGTATCTAGCCAAGTAGGTTGATTTCGGTATGTCTAACTCCCTTCCCCTTCTGCATCCATCCCAGGTCATTAGTCTGTAACATTTCCTAAATGTAATTGCTTAGGAAATTTCTTGCATTTTTTCAGATTGAACAAATACTATCGCGAATTCTTGGTTGTCTGCAAGAACAAATGCCTGTTCCTTAAAATCAAGAAATTTAAAAATTAAACTGAGCTTTTTTCGGGGATCCCTTTGCCAAAATTTTGGGAAATTAGCTTTAAAAATGGCAGGTGGTAATGAAAAGAATTAAGTGAATCTAATAATCATACCAGAAAAGTAGGCAGTAGTAATGATAATTGATTGTGCAGTTGCTATGGGGTACATAATTCTTTAGGGCAGTTTGGATGCATGTCTTGCTTATCCTTCATTCATTTGTTCAGCATACTTGGTGTTTACTTTTTTGCCAGGTTCTAGGTGATTGTGATACAGTCTTTAACTCACAAAGGCCAGACAATGTAAAATGGAGTAGTAAGAGAAAAGTTATAAAGAGCACTGTAGAAAACAGGAGGAGTATCTCTTCCAGGGCAGCACTGGAAGGGATGAACGAGATGACTCAGGGACACCTTCTTGGAGCACTTGAGGCTATTGGTCAGTCTTAAAAGATGCAAAAGCAGAGGCATAGAAGAGAGAATTTTTGTGCATGTTTGGATCTACTAGCAGTTTGGGGCCCTTGAAATTTACTATGGTTTGTGTTAGGAGAGGCTGGGGAAATTACAGAATGCGAGGGGCCTTTATAGAATGTTTTATTGAGTTTAAATCTTACTCTGTAGGGGGTGAGGAATCACCAAAGAATTTTAAGTAGAAAGTGACAGGCTCATATTTTGATTTTTGTCAGATTGCCCAGCTGATGGCATGATGGGTTCAAGGGGTACAAGACAGGAAATAGCAAACTCACTTAGAAGATTGTTGTATTAGACCATGTTAGAAATAAGGACTTCGTCTTGGTCAGTGGTAGGGGAAGAGAAGAGCAGGTGTATTGTGGGTGGTTAAAGGTAATATTGAGAGAATATGAAGAATGGTAGGAAGAGAGATAAGGATGATGTATGGTTTCTAGCTGCATTAGGTTCCTATAGTGAACCATGAATAAAATAATTATTTTGGAGAAGTCAGTCCTGTATTACAGTATATTTGGAGGTAAGTAACAATGGAAATCTTAATGCTGTGCTCTGGCTGTAAACCAGAGAAAAACAAAGAAACAAATCTTACAGGAGGACAGAACAGTCCAGAGTTCGGGGTGGGGGCGTCTCTGCTCTCAACAGCTGAAATTCATAACTTTTTACTCCATTCTATAGTTGAGGTGACACTTGACTACACTTGCAAGTTTCTGGTTTTCTTCGCTTCCCTATTGATTGGCTTGTAGTGTCCTTCCCACTTTAAATTCCTATGAAATTTATCGTATTGGCCTAGCTAATTGCTGTCCTTCTCAGTTGGGCAGAGCACTTCATCATATGCCGTGATATGAATTGGTGGCCTTCAGATCGGATGCTGACCTGCATTGAGTCAGCAGTAGGGGTGTACAGTAGTCACAGAATACAAACGACCCACCTGGCATAAGAATTACCTGGCCCAGCTTCATTCAGTAGGGACAGTATGTTTGATCAGCCCTCCTGGAAAGGGTTGACAGGTACTTGGTGTTCACCTACAACTTGAGACAGCTCTGGGTTATGGCTCGTTGAGGGTCTAGTTGCAACTGAGAATGTGTGAGAGAGCGTATAGGGTGAGGAAAGGAGCAGGTCAAAACTGGAACCCTGAGCAACAGTGCCATTGAAAGACTAGATGGAGCCCAAGGCACAGTTGTTGAGAGGAACCCAGATGGCAGGGAGAGTAGAGTAGTGTCCCAGGTGCTGAGTGGAGAGTAGAAGTCAGGTTTAATGCAGTAAGTGCAGGCAGGTCCCTGGATTTGGAAACCTTAGGGGGAGCAGTTTGAATTGAGTGATGGGAGCCAAAATTTCTCTGGGTCAAATAAGTAAATGGAACAAACTAGAGAGGATTGTGTATATGGGTCACAGACAACAAACCAATCATGAATGCTAGACTCAGCCACGTCCATGCCATGATTGCATGAGACTTGGTGGGGCCATAGGAATATAAACCATAACATTCCCGCAAAGACTCATGTACATCCTTTATATAAAAGACAGTTAGTCCATTTCCAACAGTTGCCACAGTGCTAACAGTTTCAGCATTGCTGAAAAGTCCCAAGTCCCAAATCTCTGAGATCTAAGGCAAACTCAACTGTAGCCCCCTGTACAAAAAAAAAAGAGGTTAAACACTTCCAACATGTAAAGGCACAAGATAAACATTACCATTCCAAAAGTTACAAACGGGAATTCAAAGCACTGGAACCAAAGCAAGTCCAAAATCCAGCAGGGCGAACATAAAGTTTTATAGTTGCAGGTCCAACATTTGAAACTATCTGTGGCAAATTGTGAGCTCCAAAGGGTTTGAGTGATTCCACCCCCACAGCACTTCCAGGGGTTTTAGTTTCTATAGCTTCTCTCATAGGTCCATTCTGCTCAATTCTTGCAGCTTTTCTTGGACGATCCACGTTCCTGGCTTTTTTAAACTTCTGGGTTATCCATTGCACCCTTGGCTTCATCCTTACATCTTTACATATTGCCCTCTAAAGTTGGGGTGGAAGCTGCCTTAACCTTTGAATTCGTGTATTTTTCATACACTTAAAATCAGCGCCGTGTGGATGCTGCCAAGGTCTGCTGCCAGCTGGAGCAATAGCCAAGCTTTCCTCTCTCTTGGCTGTAGGGGTTGAATACCTGGATTGCTGAGCTCTCTGAACCTGAGTGTGAGGAAAAGCTTGTCTATGCCGCTGCCATTCTGGAATCTGGTGTGGCTGCCGCCATCTTGAAAACTGTGACTTCCATCGCCACTCTGGAACACAGTGCTCTGTGGCTTTCTCCTCTGAGCAAGCTCTTTTCACTTGTGCCAGCTTGAGGCTGCAAAGGCTGGAGGCCCCCTGCTTCCTGGGATGGCCCCAGGCCATCTTTTTTATTTCTTTGTTTCTTCTTAGCAGTCAAGGTCTCAGCTCTACCTTTACAGTCCAGTTTCGTGGCCAAACTCACGTTTTAAATCACCATGTTGGGCTCTTGGCTCTTAATTCACAACATAAAAGCCCCCAACAGTAGGTATGCCACCGCCTCAACATTTGACTGCCTTGAAATTTTCTTTGCCAGATTAATCAGTTCGTTGCCCTTAATCTCAGGCAAAGTCTCTGGGCACAAGCAGAATGTATATAAGCTTTCTGCCAAGCCATAGCACACATAGTGTGGAGTCCAACAACCAATGCAGTCGTTTGCAGCAGAAACCTCCTGAGCCTGGTCTTTACCAGCAGGCTTTTTGTCAACCTTCTGGTCTTCTGAGCTCTGACCAGAATCTCCCATACGGAACAGCCTAAGCTGTTCCAGCATCACTCTTTCAGGCGACATTTCCAAACTCTTCTCACAAGCCATTTCCTAAGACTCTTTTAAACCATATGGTCAGGTTTAGGCATAGCAACAATCCCCACTCCTGGTACCAAATTCTGTCTTGGTTACTTTTTTCTTGTTGCTGAGACAAAATACCTGATGCCCAAAATTAGGAAAGGAAAAGTTTATTTTGTACAGTTCTTGGAGGTTTCAGTCCATACTCAGCTGGCTCCAAGGCAGGGTGGCGTGGCAGGGTAGCCATTCATGGTGGCCACAACAGCAGGGCGAACTGGCAAGAGAAGGAAAACATGCCTTCTTCCTGCCCTTACACTGTATGTCGGCTCCACCCCTGGGCAGGTGCGGCACTCACATCGCCAATCCCAGCGCCAGACAACAAACCAGTCATGAATGCTAGACTCAGCCATGCCATGCCATGATTGCATGAGACTTGGTGGGGCCATAGGAATATAAACCATAACAGGAGGCCAATGCAGGATGATCGCTGTGAGTTCAAGGCCAGCCTGAACTACACAGTGAGTCCCTGTCTGATAAAGAAACAAACAAAAACACCAAAAGATCCCTTTTGGATTAGGTACAGTTAGGTCTGTTAGACACAGGTGTATCCTTTCTAAGTCTTGTGTTAATTTAACTGTGGATAAAATACATATGTTATGTAAGTTAAATGAGAATGCATTAGTCCAAAGTGTGGTATTTCAATAAGTATACTGTATACAAAATTTTACCTTTAAAAAAAATAGAGATTAGCAGTACCTGGTTTCTCTTTCCTTAAAGTTAAAGTGTTTTATATTCACCCTCACAACTAGTACATTACTAATGGTGATTCACAGCCTACAGGCGAGGAATTTGTGAAGGGCATATACATTTTTGGGATATCACGCTTTTAATGATTTAGGGGAAGGAGAAATTAAAGAGGATGAAAATACAAGGTTGAGGACTGAACAAGTAAGGGCTTGGAGGGAGGAATGTGTTTCCAGAGTACAGGACAGTTAGTCTCAGAGAGGAGGGTACACTGCTCTTCTGATAAAAGTAGAAAAAGTGAAGACCTGCCATGGAAATAGATCACATATAGTGTGGCGAGCTGGGTATGACACATCTCCCATTTATTTTCTTGACAAACTAGGATCTTTGAATTTGAGTAGAGAACTTAAAGTGAATGGTGAAAATGTGGACTAGCCACTGAGAGGAACAGGGAACTAGCTGACTGAAGATTTCAGTTGTTGATAGCTCTGGGAGAGGCCAGGGGGCACTCACTGTTAATTCATAGTGATGGTTATTTTCCAGATTATTAGACTTTATTCAGCAGAGGTCCTCTCTCTAGTGTAGGACTGTTGAAAGTGGGTTATAATATTAATGAAAGTTCATGTTTCTGTTGGTCTGGGGTGATGAAAAGATAGGAACATGAAGGAAATCAAGGGTATTTGGTTGCTTTTCAAGTGATTCCTACATTGCCCATCCTGGAAGAGAATGTCTCAAGAAAAGATTTGGGGAGTTGGAGTTCACTTGATGTTGAGGAGGAAGTGTAGAAGTGAAGTCTGCAGAAAGCCTAGAAAATAGGAAGAAGGGCCAGGGATATAGCTCAGCAGCACAGGTGCCTGCCTGGCAAGCACAAGGTCCTGAGTGTGATTCCTGGTACCAAACAAAACAAAACAAAACCAGTAGGAAAGTATGTCTTAGAAAATATAGACATTGCTGCTATAATGCCATAGGTGAATTGGTGAGAAAACCATGACTTCCTCACATTTGTATGCTAAAACTAACAGGACTTCAGGAAAAAATAGAGTGGGTGGCAGCCACCGAAAGTCTATGGAATTTAGCCATCAACTGATGCACTACAAAAGCTATAGTCCTAATAACTACAAGCCCAGTTAATTTCCACCAGCATTTGTGTGCAGTACCAGAGGTGGCTGATTCTTTGCGGCCTTAGACCCTTTGGTCTTGGGCTTCTTCGAGATGGAGGTAATTGGTTCTTAATTGAAATGACACATCTCATTCAGGGGTTAGCCTTTTTCACTAGTGTCTTCTCTAAACAAAGAGGAAATAATACTTATTAGAACAGCTATAACTGAAAAACAGGCTGACAGTGGCAGTTGCTGATGGGGATACAAAAAACTGGAACTCTCATTGCTGTGGGAATGCAAAGTGGTAGAGCCACTGTGGAACGTGGTTTGGCATT
The DNA here is from genome assembly GCA_004363535.1 of Dasyprocta punctata. Lineage (NCBI taxonomy): Eukaryota > Metazoa > Chordata > Mammalia > Rodentia > Dasyproctidae > Dasyprocta > Dasyprocta punctata. The sequence continues at coordinate 91,318 of RJWM01002327.1, read as the reverse complement.
TCCAAACAGAGCTAAACTTACTTTTAGTATATGATCCGACAGTTGTGCTCTGAGCTTTTTACTCAACTGATACGAAATTTATGCCCACACAAAATCTTGATTGTGCATTATCATTATTTTGGTGGCATTTGGGAGTGAACCCAGGGCCTTGAGCACATTAGGCAAGCACTATACCACTAAACTACATCACCAGCTCTGCATGTAAATGTTTGCCACAACTTTATGTGTAATCACAAAATAACTGAAAGCAACCAGGGTCTCCTTCAGGACTTGCCAAATGGATAAACTGGGGTATATTCATACAGTGGGATATTACTAGGGGTAAAAAGAGATGCGCTGTCAAGTCACACGATAATATGTATGGGCCTTAAGTGCATATTGCTAAGTAAAAGAGTTTAAAAGGCTAGATAATCTGTGATTTCAATTATATAATGTCCTGAAAAGCAGAACTATAGAGACAGGAGAAAAAATGAGTAGTTGTCAGTGGTCTGGGGAGAGAAGAAAGAGGGTCAAGGAAACAGCAGAGGGGATATTTTTAGGGTGTTCTGTATAACACTGATTGTAATATATATTTATGTATGATATATAATTATGACATGAAATTATGGTTGCATGACACTGTCCCTTTGTCAAACATACAGAAATTTACAGCACAGAGAATGAACTTCAGTGTATGGAAATTTTAAAAAGTCATTTAGGAGTCAGGAAAAATCCCAGGGTAGAATATAGAATGGGACAAAACAGTTGACTGTATTATAGATATATGAGACCACCTCAGGGAAGAGGGGAAAGTGTACTGACCTAAGTAAGTAACTTTGGAAGTTAGTGGAATCTAAAACTAGAGGCAAAACAAACCGCACGGACCCTGAACTCTAGTAGATACAAGTTGCTTTCCATGGCAGGATGGGCTTACAGTTCTGATACTGCCATGCAGACATTCCTTGCTTAAAGACCCAAGGCCTGTTCTGTGACTAGGTTGCTAAGTGAATTGGTCACTAAGGAATTGCGGATAGTAAGTACATGACAGTATTCAGAACAGGGGCAGGGATATAGCTTAGCGGCGCAGCACCTGCCTGGCAAGTGCGAAGTCCTGAGTTTAATTCCCCATACTCCCCCACCCCCGCAAAATTCAGAACAAAGAAATGGTCAGAGGAAATCCAGCTTGATGACTTTGCTTTTATTTGCGTAACTCTTACATGCAGTAATGAAGTTAATATATAACAGTTCATAAAACTACAGTACTGTACTATATAGTACAATCAGCAAAAATTACAGTACTGTATAAACAAGGTGTACTGTACCAAAAAAAGACATTGAGGCTCTGTAAGTAAGCTGTAGACCCTGTGCAAAACAAAAGATGAGTTGTGAGTCTGAGCAAGCGGTTTGTCAGTCTTTACAACTGTTAACGAGGTAGGTTGTTAAACAAGGAATGTCTGTACACATCTGCTGAATTGAACAATTAAATAAATGAATATGCAGGTGGTGGCAGCCAGGTTTCTCACTGTTGTAGATAAGCAAAAGGAAGTTAGAACTGTCACCAGATGGAGTCTGAGGAAGTGCCCTAAACAGGAGATAGGGATCTCAATTCCCCTCACTTTTGGAGTGGATTGTAGGTTTGTGGGCTTGCTCACAGAAAAAGGATTTCCAGGACCCATCAGTGAGAGGCATAGAAAGCTTTGGTAGGCGCAGTTAAAGAAAGATACAGCGATAGAAAACAGAGTGAGCCCTCAAGAGCGTGTGTGAGTGTATGTGGGGATACTGGGGATTGAGCACAAGGCCTTTACATCCTTGTTACCTTCCCAACCTTTCTTCTTTTGAGACAGGGTCTTGCTGAGTTGCTGATTAGCCCAGCAACTTTTGGTACTGGGGTTAAAAGCTAAGTGCCTTAGCCTCCCAGAGTGCTGGGATTGGGTTGAGGTTTTTTATGTGGTCTTGAAGGTGTCTTCTAGATGGATGATCCAGGATGTGTATTTCTACTGTCTTTTGTCAGATTACCCCTTTAGTGGGTATGTTAGACAAGCCATTTGTATGTGTTTAAAGTTTGGCGTTCTGCTTCGCACTTAATAGTGTTGAAGATGGAAACCTGTAGGAGGAAAAGTACAGGCTCAATTTATAGGTGAAGTACAGGGGCCCAGTTTACAGGCTTGTCTCCTTTGTACCTATCTTTTTCTTTCATCTCAGAATGACCTGTGTGGTAATGATTAGAATTCAAGGCATCAGCATGAACTCATATTTAGCATAACATAGATGCAAATGATTAAATAGAAATGTAGATATATGTATATGCACATGTATATCCTTGCTCTTGGTATTTCTTGGAAGAGCCTAGAAGCAGTGACACCCTAGGAACAGTGAACACACATAGTACCCACACCTTGGGTTCTAATACCGTTGTTTCAGTAAAAGAAAGCAGGGCTCCTTGGAGAAATGGGTGATGTGAGGATTAGTATATGAAATAGAAAAGATGAGCCTTCAGCATCTTTCAGTGTCAGTAAGTAACAAAAACAAAAAATACATAATGGGGCTATGTCCAGAAGACAGGAGAGCCAAATTAAAAAGTTGCCAGTAGACAAAGCCAGGGAGGTTTGAGAGATAAAAATGTAGTATTGAATTTTATAACCCAAAGATAAAATTAATATACAGAAGCTTCATGAATCCATGCTATTATCAACAGAGGAGGTGCTTTAGCCCCTCTTAATCTCTACTGCTTCAGTTTCGCCCACATGGCTTAGCATGGTGAATTTAGCAGTTCCTGAATCACTGTGCATTGTGGGCATGCACTTCTGTAGTAATATAGTTTTGTGTTTTTTAAACATAGGGCCTTGTATATATTGCTAAGGTTTTCTTTTAATTCATTAATGTCATGAGATGAACCAGACAACGTCTTTTTCATGCTAGCATGCATTTGAGCTAATTTGTATTCAAGGCATGTGATACAGCAGAAGAGACCTTCGTAGAGTGTAATATTAATTTCTGAGGTGGAATAGTTTCAGGTGATGTCAGAATCCATTGTGAACCTAGGAAAAAAATGATTGAAGCTGAGGTAGAAGTCCATGTAAGTCCATAAATTAAAAAAGCAGAAACAGTAAGATAAATCAGAAGTGTAAGTGAGCAGTGTGTCACTACTGTATGGGAGAGAGATTTGTGTAACCAAGAGTGCATGTGAGAAGGTTAAATGAGGTCAGAGAAGTTAGAGAAAGAATAAGGAAGGAAAGCTTGAGCTAAGTAAAAGATCTAAAGGATGAGGAGAACCTAACCTGGCCAAAGAAGGAAGGTGGGGAGAGCTTGCCATTTACCGAAAGTAGAACTAGCACGAGCCTGCCAAGGCTGAATAGTCAGTCCGTATGAAGAACTGAAAAAGACCTGAATGTGGCTGGGAGCAGAAAAGGAGGTGGAATGTTCAGACAGAGGGCGAGGTCAATCAGAGTTTTTAGGAAGTCTTTTCCAAGGCCAAAGAAGATTCTTTGGGAGGAATTGTAGGTGTATTGAGGCATGGTGATGCAAGAAAGGTGGGGCAGAAAGGTGCTGGCTGGCTCCAGGTTGGAGAGTGGATGGGAGTGGGGCCGGAGTGGGCCTCATTCAAACACCATTTTAGTTTTTTAAGCGGAGTCCACAGATTGTTTGAATAAAAAGAACTAATTTTGCTAGACTTAGAGTTAAGAAACAATATTTATTTTCTGCTAGAGCCATATAGAAATCAGTTAACATTGAAGACTTCGTGGTTATAAAGTTTAGTGTTTGTCCCCGATTCCAAGCCCGCGCGCCGGTGCCGCGCGGGCCGGGCGGGGGTCCCGGAGGGGCCCTACTCGTTCTCCTCCAAGGTCCTGGGATCAGGACCTCAGAGGGCAGTCCATATTGCTTCCTGATCCGTGGGTTATAAAGTTTAAACTTTGATACTGTGAGCCTTTTCTTTTCTTCTTTTTTTTTTTTTTAAAGACTACAGAATATAAAGTAGTAGTAATCTTCCAGCCAATGAGCATTTTTGGAAATAGGCCTTGCACTTCTAGTTTCGTTTTGTTCTTACTAGTCTGGCCTAAGAACTACTATGAGTCCTTTTAATTTTACATTTAAACTTGTCTTTTAGATTGTAATTGAAAAATGAAACAAATCTTGTAAATTTTTACGTTTGTAGGACTTTTTTTTTTTACAGTGTAAAACATATAAATACAAAGGATCCATGAAGATTAAGCTTGTGTAGTACTTTATAATTATTTTTGCATAATGTGAAAATGTATTCAGTTTTAATTCATGAATGGACTTAATGCATCAGTCTGTCAACTTGAGGAAAATTATATCATTTCTGAAAAGTTTCTTAATTTTGAGAGCTTATTTGGAGGGTCTAGTAGGGGAGCAAAGCTAGTCTTACTAAGGAAAGGTCTTCCTCTGTGGACAGACATCCTCTTGGGGAGGGAGGCGTGTGTAGCGGTGAGGGAGGAAGGGGACTACCACCAGCTGGCCAGCTTGTCCTCACAGCCTTAATTTTAGAAAATGAGGTTAAATGATACTTATTTCACAAGTGGCGAATGAGAAAAGTCCATAAAAAAGCACTTAATGGTAGGAGAGATTGTTTCTTCTCAGATAATTTTCTTTCTTTTTTACCATAGTAGTAGCAAATATAGGAGATGGCAGATAAATGCGGAGTAATCCCAGAATGTTCCATCTACCTAAATCCTTCAGGTGGATTCAGAGCTCACACAGGATCTGGCTTCTTGAATTTAAATCCCAGCACAAATCTTGGTTTGGAATCCTTACTCAACAGTATGACCTTGGGCAAGTTTCTTTATCTTAAGCTCCTCAGTTATGAAATGACAATAAACAGTACCTACCTTAGGGGGTTATCTAGAATATTAGGTGAGTTAATAAACATAATGATTGCTTTCAGAGCAGTGCCTTTCACATAGTATTAAATATGTTAGCTATTTTTCATTAAGTAAGTTTTGGTTACCCCACCCCCCACCCCCAAACAACCAAAAACAAACACTAAAACCTAGTTGATTCAGTACTTGGTTGGGTTCTATTTAGTCAAGGTTTTCTTTGGATTTATTCAGAACTGATTTTTAAATATGCATTTAGTTTGCTTGACTTTTTCCCAGGAACCTAAATACTTGAACGTACTTTTACTGAAAAAGATGTTTCACTGAAACCATGATTCATTAAATGTCCGTTTATTGAAAAGTGACTATTGTACATTTGTACTGCTGGTTTTTTTTCTCTTGCTGGTTAGCTCATGTCAATCTATTGCATACATATGTTAAAGCAGTTTTTTTGGAGGGAGGGTACTATATGTTGTAGCTTTTTTTAGTCTTTCTAGCTAAGTTTATTGATTTTCTGTGGTTATCTGACTGAGAACTTATTTCTGCCTCTAATAATAGTCTCATGGCAGAGAAAAGAATGATTGAGTTTATTCATTTTCTTTTGGGCCATGTGAACGTGTACTAATTTGCATTGCAAGTGTAAATTTAACTTTAATGATAGGGTGTGCTTTGGTAATTTGGTAAAGTAAATGGTAAGGGTAGATAAGATCTCATTTGTGTGTGATGGTTATTGTGTATCTTAAGGTATAGTGTTTGATTTAAAAGAAGATAACTTGGTTTTTAAACAATTATGATAAATTCGAGGAGAATTCTCCTGTCCATGAAGGTAATTTTATAAGCATGACTAAAAGAGTAATGAATAGTTGGTATTGAATGAAGCATATCTAATTAAAATACCTGAATATTGTTTCTCAGACAGTCCTTTTGAGGAATATGAAGACTTGTCTCACACTCTGAGTACTTTCTGACATGCTACTTCAGCTTTTGTATTCTTCAGTTTTATGGACATACTTTCTCTTGCTCATTTGATTTTGTTCAAATGTCAGCTTTCCAAGAGAGAATTTATATCTTCGGTGAGGCTTAAGGGAGATGATTGTGAATGAAGGAAGCCTCCTGGGATTAGAACTGAGTAATAGCTAGTTTAAAAAATTTACAGAACATTATCTAATAGACTTCCTAAAATGTCAGCAGTGGCAGAAAGTTACTTCCTTTTTTAAAAAGAAAAAGAAGGGCCGGGGATTTAGCTTAGTGGCCTAAGCACCTTCCTGGCAAGCCTGAAGTTGTGAGTTCGATTCCCGGTACAAAAAGTAAATAAATAAATAAATAAACAAACAATATCATGATATATTTCTTAATGGCTTTGGGTTTTTCATTTCTCTCTTTTGGCGTGCGAGGTGGGGGGCGGCGGGGGAGGGCTGTTGTATTCAAGATTGAACCCAGGGCCTCACATTCTAGGCAAGGCGTTTATCACACTCCTAGTCCTAGTCCTAACCCTTTTTGAAGATTTTATTGAGATAGGGTCTCATTAAGTTTCCCAGGCTAGCCTTGAACTCATAATCAACCTCCTGTAGCTGGAATTACAAGCATGCACTGTCATGTCCAGCTAATAGGTTGTTACTGCATTTATTTATTTATTTTGGTACCGGTGAGCGAACTCACAACCTTGAGACTGTCAGGCAGGCGCTTATGCCACTGAGCTAAATCCCTGGCGTAGGTTGTTATTGATTGAACAATTTTTACGAGTCAACTTTTCTGTCAAATTAGTGATAATATCTCATATAACAAAATTATAAATTCTTAAAGTAACTGTTTCTTAAGATTCAATCTAGTTATCTAAAATTTCACTTAACATTATGCTATGATACAGATATCTCTGATTTTAAAAATAGGTCATTTTTCAAGAATAGGGATTTTATAAATTACATGCAGATTTAGATCCGATAAAATGAAGATCCTTTGCTCACCATGTTTCTCATAGCTGGCCTTTTTTTGTCCTAAAGATATAGTTTACCCTACCATACTTTCAATTGTCGTGAAGGGCCCCTATGTTCAGGGTGTTCAGATTCTGAAACTTATAAAACTAACAGTGATGTGAAGAATTCTGTGGCTCAGTTGGGCATATTGGATTAATTGAGATGATGAATATTGGGTTGTTTTTAATTATTTGAGTTATTGGGGACAGAAATTAAATCATTCCAGAAACTTTTATTTGTTCTCGAATTGTTTATTGAGATTCTCATTTGAATATCTCATTTGTTCTTTTTTTTTTTCCTGTTTCACATGCAGGTCATGGTAAAACCCCGAAAGATGCAGCATCAGTTCGTGCCACGCATCCAATACCAGCAGCTTGTGGGATTTACTATTTTGAAGTAAAAATTGTCAGTAAGGGAAGAGATGGGTAAGTGTAAATTTTGGTGGAAAAAAATCATTTGCTTTTTTTGAGTAATTATTTTTGTTTTGATTCATGATGAATGTTTTGATTCCATTATGATGTAATTGGAAAATTGGAATCTTGAAAATTTTGTTATGTGGAAAAGTGAATTTGAATACTCCAATATAGCGGATTAGGTCTGATTTTGCTTAAATGCTAGTTGAAGCTAAAACTTGAGTTCATGATTTTAGTTTAATTTTTTTGTTATGTTTATTACTTAAACAGAGTTGGGATTAAACAATAGCAGGACAGTGATTCATTTTCCGTGACTTTTCTTACACTGCTTGTTTTCTGAATTCTGAGAAGTTAAATCTGAAGCCTAGTTAACTGAAACCTAGATGATTTGTAGGTATTTTTACAGGGCACTGGGGTTGGAATTTTAGGTTTTGCTCAGGAAGTGTATATTTGTGTGCCCTTGAGTAGAACAAATTCCCAGGGGTTAGGATGTGGTTTGGAAGTTTGCCGATGAAGGGGAGGAGGGTGTGGGGCTCAGTCTTAGAGCGCTTGCCGCACGTGCTTAGTGCCCTAGGGTCAGTCCCCAGCACTGCAGAAAGCAAGCAAGCAAGTAAGCTTCTAAATGAAGCTTTTAATCATCTTTTGTTTGTATTGATGTTGAAGAATTTCTCATTCTTACCTGCCCTTCCCTTCTGAGGTGCTCTTTGTCCTCCTTTGAGTGTCCATGCTGGCTCATCTTTACAGTTGTGTGTGCATGTCCTTCCTCCTTTCATTCACTTTTTTTGCCCTTCTTCCCACTTGCCAAGCTAAGAATCCACTTTTTTCTTTTTTTTGATTTTTTTGAGGCAGGATCTCTCCATGTATGTAGTTCAGGCTGGCCATAAACTCGTGCATAGCCCAGATCCTTCTGCCTCAGCTGCCCAAGTGCTGGGATTACAGGGGTACACCACCACACCCAGCTCTGAGAATCCAATTTCAAGTCCTAGTTTAGGGATACCTTTTTTTGGGCATTTTCTCAGAATAACACTGCGTATTTTCTGACATTGTAGGTAGACTGATTAAACATTGATGCTGTTTTAATTGTCTGCTTGCTGGTATATGACAAATTCAGTGGTATGGTTTGTTGTACATTTTTGTAACTAGTTCTTCAGTTATGGCTAGTATTAAGTGAATGAATACATACATTGAAAAGGAGCAGTGCCTGTCCTATAAATTATCGAAGAAAACTTTTCTTTGGTCAGATTTTGTTTTTTTCTCTGATAGACTTGTTAAGCAAGTTCTAGGCCCAACCTGTTGTGCTGAAAGGGAAGAACAATACGTTTATGAAGAAAAAGCAACTCATATTGCCAGTTTTGGTCAAGCAATGTTTTTCTGGAGATGTACTGAGCTATATAGCAAAGGATGTAAAAATTTTTTCTCAAATACCCAGCATCTTTATAAAGAGTGGACCAGAATGAGCAGCTGTTAATCATCTTTTGTTTGTAAGGATGTATGTCCATTTGAAAATTCATTTTGCTTAATTTAAAACTGAATTTTCTAAGCCGGGTGTGGCAGCACACATCTATAATTCCAGCACTCAGGAGGCTGAGGCAGGAGGATCGCTGGGAGTTTGAGACCAGCCTGGGCTACAAAGTGAGTTCAAGGCCAGGTTGAACTGCAAAATGAGACCCTGTCTCAAAAACAAAAACAAAAATAAAAACAAAACAAATAAAAAAACAACAAAAAAGAATTTTTTTAAACCATGTGTTTATCCAAGAATAGGACTAGTAAATCTATATTTAAATCAAGATCTTAGTTTTTCAGTAAAACTGTCCTTGACAACATGTTTTCTTATGAAATGGCAAGAATTGAGCATGAATTGCCTCTTTTAGAAGAACGAAAGAAACCAGAAAGAACTGATGTTAATGTAGTGTGGACTCAAAAAGACTATTCTGTCACATGCATTATTTCTAAGTCATCTTATAGAAAATTTGGAATAGGACTATAATGGTTGTTACTTGTATTATTATTATTTTTTTATTACCTACAGGATTAAGCTTGAAGGAGGTTTGTTTTATTGGAAGAAAGAAACCAGGAGTGGTGGTGCATTCTTGCAATCCCAGCACTCTGAGAGGCTAATGCAGGAGAATCTCAAGGCTGAGTCCAGCCTTGACAGTTCATCCACTTAGCAAGACCCTGGCTCAAAAAAATTACAAAAGGAGTTTGGGGTGCAGCTCAATTTGAGAGTCCTGGGTTCAATCCCCAGTGCTGTTCCCCCCCAGAAAACATTTTGAACATTAGATTTTCTTTTAAACTAAGCATATTTTCCATGTATTCAGAAAAATTGGCTTAATCAACTTAAATAAAATCAACCTGTCAAAATTCTGTGACTAATTTAAAAATAAATTTCTAAAAATTTCTGACATTTCATAACAAAAAATTAAATCAGCTAATGTATGTGACTTTATGGGAGACATACTTAAGGAGTGTGTATTACTTATTGTTAGTGATCAGTGATTAGCGGATGAGTTTTTGAAAAGGTTTGTTTCTTATAAGTGCACTTTGAGTTCAAGAGTTTCAAGAGTTTCATTCAAGTTTTAAATTATGCATACTGATAGAAGCACTGGAGACAGTTATTTCTAAAAGTGAGAGACAGTAAGTTTTTTATTTGAAAATTTTTAGAATTATAATTCATTACAAGTGTGATATTTTTAAACTTTTCAAACAAAATATTGATGCCACTCTGACAGTGATTCAGGAAGAACTGGCATGTAATTGAGTCTTTTCTATTCTATTCCTAAATTCTTCTGCTGATGGAAATATACTCTCTTCCAAAATGTTACATGTTTCCTCACTTTCTGGATTACTTGGAGTGGGGTGCACGAGTAAAAAGATCTCTTTTCCCATCTACCTTTAAATTAAAAACTACAGAATCTGCTTCTGGTTTCATTTAAAAAGGGAATCTCACAGATAGAAAGTGGGAACAAAGAGAAAGCACTGTATTTATTTATTTAACAAATATTTGTTGAACACATTGCATTGCCAGCATCTGACTAAGAAAGATTACTTTGTTTGTGTCTGGTATGTTCACAGAATAGTTTCTAGTACAGGACCCAATGTTTAGTAGAAATATAGTAAATATATTGAGTGCTATTAAATTTAGTATTTGGAAGGTAGGGGTCAGGGAGCAGACATATCCAAGTAAATCTAGATTAAGACATTGTGTACTGAATGCTTTAAATTTGAGACCATCTGTAGAAGAACTGAGGAGAGAGCAATAAACAGACTTACAAAGGCAGTGGTGTTTTGATAGATCTTATAAAATGAATACAAATTTGCGAGGCTTTGTTGTAGAGGAATATTTAGGACTGAGATTAATGACTGGAATGGTCTCATGACAAGGGTGGGGCCATGTGCTTTGACAGAGGTGTACAATTCATTGTTACTGGGTTGGCGGCATCACAAGGAAGCGTTTATTAGAAGTAAGAAAGGAATTTGTATTAGAGATCCTTGGTAATAGTCCTAAGGGCAAATACTCTGTAGGTAGTGGGGAGCTTTCAGTCTTTTGAGCAGGTGCTTGATAGGGTATATAGGGTATCAGCATTAGATGGTACTGGATGGCGACTAGAGATGCGGATAGAATGGCAGTGTGAAAGGTGGCTGGGGAGAGTAGTGACTGGGGTTTGAGTTAGGTTTTAAGGCTGTTGCCTGGGGATGGGTCATGATCCAAAACAAAAACAGAGAAGGTGATTTTATTTGTTGATTACCTTTTATGTACGGGCCACTATGGTAAGGCTTTAGGATTGATAACGATGGAGGCAGGGCTGCGGACATGGCTGAAACAGAGTCTCCACTGTCCTGAAGAATGGAGAGGAATGTGTAAATACATGATGAAATCTCATGTAAGATGTGCAATAGTAGACATGAACAAACTAGAGAAACAGTTTTGGGAAACAAGTGACCAGCTCTGTTGGAAGGTGAGTTGGTAAGCAGGGAAGGCGTCATAGCAAGCATGTGTACAGTAGTACAGAAGAGGAACAGCTGGATTTAAGTCTCAGGCTTTCCTGTCCTTCAATCTCCATTTACCTTCCTTAGGCTAGTTTCTTGGTTATCTTTAACTGAGATAATATGCGACTTTAAAGGAAAATGCCTGTTTCAAAAGCTGATTAGAATAATGTAATGGAGATTTTAGTCTTGGCTGTGCCATTCACTAGTTCTGTGATTTGGTTCTTTTAGACAAACTCTAAAACTCATTTGTAAAAGAAACTAATAATGCCAACCCCATAGGGCTGAATTAATATAAATCATTCAGTGCACTTACCTGAGTGGCTGTGACACAGCAGACCCACGAACCTGGACACTGCTGTGGTTCCCAGCACACTCGTGCATCCCTGCTGCTGCTGCTGCTGGGAGCCGCAGCCTGCAGTGCTGTACGCCAGGTGTGTAGCAGTGATTGGGAGGGGGCTTTTAATGCTAACAACTTTTACTTTTTATTGTTCAGGTACTGATACTAAGCAAAGAAATAATATTGTTTGGTTTACATTTTAGATAGGCTACTTTTGAGGTTATTATGGAAAATAGATGTGAAAGAGATGCCAAGGCCAGTGGGCTATTGAGTAGAGTTAGTGAGGTTGTTAATTCACTACAGTCATGCATCGCTTAATGAAATGACTGAGGAACTTCTGAGAAATGGGTTGTTAAGCAATTCTGTCATCATAAAAATATCCTGGAGTGTACTTGGACAAACTGAGTTAGCTATGACATCACTAGGGAATATATGTTATAAATGTTGCCTGTTGTTGACGTACATTGTTGTTATGTAGTGCATGACTGTATTTAGGACATTAAACCTACATAAGTGTCATAAGTTAAGGAGATTAAAACTTGATGAGGAAGTAGAATTGGCAGGAACAGCTGATGAGAGAGAGTTAAGGAGGATCCCCAGGTTTCTGGCTTAGACGATTTAATAGAGTCTGGTGAGAATAAACAAAGAAGAAACTATTGGAGGTAAAGTTGAAGATCATGTGCAGTGTCTGAATTCCAGTTGGACATTCAGATGATTAATAGCAAGGTTTTGACTAAAATATGTAAATGGGATTTAGGAGCGAGCAGAGCAAAAGATGGATTTTGGACCCATCACAATGTAAGGTTTTGAAGTCACTGATAAGAATTGATAGAATCACCCAAGTAGGTAGTGTAAAGAAAGAAGAAGCCTAAGATGGACACCCACTACCACATTTAAGGAATCCACTACCACATTTAAAAGAATACATGAAAGAGGGAATCTAGCTAAAGATTCTGAAAAGGAATGTTTGGAGAGTTAGAAAGCAAATCCTGGAAAGTACAGTATGTCCGAAGCCAAGGAATTGAACTCAGAAGAGGGCTGCCATGTGTCTGCTATTTGTTGTTAAGAAGCTGTTAGTCTTTGTGATAGCACTTTCCTTAAAGTTAGTGTGGAAGCAGCTGCCATGGTGTTTAAGAGTTAAAGGTATGTTGTAGTTGGAGTAATCTGCCAGTGGATGAAATAGTTGTATTGCTGTTGGGGAAACAGTAATTTATAATCCATTTAGAAAAATGATGCACTGCCAGCTTGAAGTTTTGAAAATTATAGAAAAAAATATGAGGAAGAAAAGTGTCCATAATTTTGTGTAATACTCTTTATTTCCTTCCAGTTTTTATATACAGATTTAAATCTTAAGCATAATTATTCTTATAGGTTTGTGCGTCTTTTTTATGATCATGTGTACTTCTTGCATAATTGTAAACATCTTCCTATGAGATTAAAACTTTGAATATCTTGGTTTTGGTTTCGTCTTTGTAGCAGAGTGTGTTGTAGGCACATCTATAACTATTAACCTATTGTTGGTTATTTAGGTTGTTTACCTCTTTCACTATTTGCAGTATTCCTGTATTCATGAAATCTGTTGTTATTTCCTTAGGAAAGTTTCCTTGAAATAGAATTATTAGATCAAAGAAAAGGTTATGCACATTTTCGAGGATCATGATTTATGTGGCCAAATTACGGTCCAGAAAGATTATTCCACTTTATATTTGGGTGGGAGAGACCCGTCATACGTATTAAGCCAAGGGAAGGAAATCGCTAGCGAGCCCAAGTGAAAACCGGAAGCAAGTGAGGCAAGGTCTTTTCCTCAGGGGGTGAACTGTGGGGACTAAAGTATAAATAAGCAGTGTGGAATTTGATACGGAATTAATTGTACCTTAACTATCACTGCTCTTGACTGTGACCCACCTGGACACATCCAACAGTATGCTCTGCCAATCTCCTGAGCATCCCCCAGGCCAGTCAGGTTGACACGATCAAGCTTAGCCACCACTGCAGTTTACCCAATAATGTCGTTTTTGTCTTGTTACTCAACTGCTTAGGGAAGAAAGTTACTCGTGTGATTGACATGATATGAAATATTAGGTAAGTTGGGGAACAGTCACGCCAGTTGAGGTTACTGGTAAGAGATTATTTAAATAGATTGCCTTACTTCAGGCTGGGTAAGGAAGAAATGAAATCAGCAAGGAGCTGATAGTCTCAGTTAGTGGAGAAATCGATGTGTTGCTTTTAGATTTAAGAGATGTAGAGAGATTTCTGAGGTGGGGCTGCTAAAGATGCTACGTTATAGGATATAGCAGTGGAAAACAGCTTAATTGAAACAAGGCTATATGAGAAAATTTTTGATCTATTTTGGTCACTTCTGTGTCCACAGTGTGTAGAATGATGCCAGGTATGAAATAGGTACTATGTAAATATGTTAACTGAGTAAATAGAGGTGTGGGTAGAGAGCATCTTTTCTGTATGCCCTTAGCACTGTGAGTAGTACACAGTATAGTCTTAGTTACTTTTCTCTTGTTGCTGGGACAAAATACCTGACATGGAAAGTTAAGGGAGGAAAGGTTTATTTAGCTCACAGTTTGTGGAGGTTTCAGTCCATACTTGGCTGGTTCCAAGGCAGGGTGGTATACATGGCAGGGGTCAACAGTTCATGGTGGTGGAAGACAGCAAAAGCAGCAAGAACAAAAAAGGGAGGAGCAAATCTTTTTACCTCCCTTACATTGTACACAACCTACCCACCCTAGAACTGGTGTAACACTCACACCCTAAATCCCAACACTAGACAATGAACCAGTCACAAACTCTAGATTCAGCCGCCTCCAAAAAGCCTCCCCCCGTGACCACATGAAGCTTTGGAGGGACATCCAGACACAAAGCATAACAGGCACTTAGTATTTATGGCATGAACAAAGTGAATCTTGGATTTTAGATACATTCTTGCCTACATTTTAAAACCACTAAGAAAGGATAATGGAACCTGTATTTTTTTGGTGGAGGGAAAAAATGAGTTATTTAGTAATGTACATAGTTAATGTTGGAAAAGTGACCTAGAGATACATAGCCATCATATTTCTCAAATTATTCTTGAGTTGGTTATTTTCAGTTATAGTTGAAACTCAAATCACACCTCATAGGCTATGCATTAGCTTATATCTAACAACTATAGTAGTTTTTAATGCATATTTAATGCAGAGGGGGAATCAGATAAATCTCGTGAGGTAGAAAGAAACATAAATATTTTTGAAAGCATCTACAGCCCTACTATCCAGATTCACTACAGTTGACATTTTGGAATATGTTCTTTTGGTCTGTTTTTCTCTGTTCAGTTTTCAATATTGGATTAATATGTACATATTCAGATACACAAAAGAGAGACTTCAAAAATCATGTGTACCCATCACTTATAGTTTTGTTTTAATATGAGTTTAATAAAGTTAAAAGAGAAAGTCCCCTTTTAACCATATTTTGGAGATACCCGTAATCTTTCAGTATAACTTTAAGGTGAAATAACTTGACCATAATGAATAAACTATTTGAAAGCACGATTTGGTACTTTGGAAGCATAAAAGCTAGTGTGTTTTTATTTATCTCAGATACATAGAGTGTTCACTTTTTGCCTACTACTGAGCTCCTTTTTAGTGAGTGAGAACAAACATTCCAGATTAAGCAGAAATGCCTGTTGGTCCTAGACTGTTTTGACTTCTGGATAGTTTGGCAGTTTGAATAGGTTTTTCTGGAGGAGTGGTTGAAATGTTTGAAAATGATTGCAGAACTGTAATTGTGACTAAGTGGAAGAACAGATCAAGCAAGAGTCAAGCTTCATCCCAGTGTTTCTCTTTGGGATTTAGTACAGAATCTAAACTGTATCTGTTTTCAGGATTTTCAAATTTAGTAGAGTGAGTATCCATACATTTGCCACCTAGATTTTAGAGTAAGGTTCTGCTGTATTTGCCTTATCACAAATCGGTCAGTTTATCATTGTATCCTATTTTTAATGGGTTTCAAAGTAAGATGTAGTTTCCAAATCAGTTTTACTTAAGTTCTTTAATATTTGCACTTTTATTTCCTTTTTCTTACTCTGAATATCTTCATTTCCAATGATACTTAGTTGCTTTATCGTAGAGTATATACATTTCTAAATTACACTTAGAGTAATAATGGTAAGGGTACTGTATTTAACACGGTATGATTTCTTTGTATTGTAGTCTGTAGAGCATTTCTTACTAGGGTTGGATAGTGAACATACTGTGCTTTAAAGTCATTTGAAGTAGTTATTTTCTTTACTTCTGACACTGACTTTATTTATATCCTGCTAGTTTCAATTATTTAACTTTGTCTTCTACTTTTAGCAATTGCTATTCTTCTTGGGCTTAATTATATAAAGCATTTTCATTGTTCCAGAATTAAAAGTGTGTAAGAAGTCATTTCACTTATTGGACTTCTTTTCCTCAAGTAACCATTTTTATTAGTTCTTGGCGCATCCTGTCATTATTTATTTCCCTTTGAAAATTACACAAGTAATTCACGACAGTAGTTGCTTCTCTTTAGGGAGAAATGTCTACGTGGAGACAAAAGTGAAAGGAAACTTTAAACGTTTTTGTGGCTTAAATCTTTTTTATGATAAGGTCTGTTTTCTTTTTTTTTTGAAGGGTTAGTATATTTTTACATTTAGAGAGTTAACTTTATAATCTTACCTGTACTCTGCTTTTTAAGGATACTCTTTTGTGACTAGTACAAATTTTAATAATCTCTCCTATACTTTGCTTTTCTCTTTCCCAGTATCTACCGTTTTGACACTTAAGAAATTTGTTGATTTACCTGCAGTAAAATACACCTGTCTTTTGTGTATTAAGTTTTCATAGATACATAGAAGAATAACCACAGATAACATAACGATAATCGACATGCAGTACGGAAGAGTTCTCTCACCTCCCCAAATTCTGTTACTTCTTTTTCAGATCCTTTGCCCCTCCTAACTCTTGAGAAACTACTGATTGAGTTTCTTGAAACCAGAATGTTGTGTAAATGTCACTTTTTGAGTTTGCCCCCACCTTCCTTCCCATTTGACGTGATACATGTTGATTTGGTCAGGTAATTGATGTGTCAGTAAGTTATTTTTTCTGTAAATTCTCTCCAGTTCCATATTGCTAATTGTCTTATATCTGTATTATAAGAGCACTTAACATTTACATGTACTACTGATACTCTATTCTCATCACTTCATGTTTCAAAGTAAATTGTGTTGAGTACCCCTTATTAGAGATTCTTTTAGGGTTTTTGTTTTTGGTTGTGTGCTGAAGTTAATACTGTACTGTAGAGCTCAGGAAGAGTTCACAGGAACAGCATTCCTTAAATCTTTTTCTACTTCAAACTGTTTGTGACCCAACTTATTTGAAGATTTGACTGTATATAAAATCCCTGGTTTACACTTTTTTAGAGGCTCTCAGACTTGGATGCATAAAGTTGTTGTGAGGATCTTTTGCTGTTTGTTCCCTTCAAGTCTTCTTTTATTTTTTTAGAAAATTTTTCTTGTGTGATAGTTTTCATCATTTGACCCATTTGAACTTACGGGTTTATTTTTTTTTTTTGGTTTTGTTTTTTGTTTTTTTAGTTTTTTGAGCTACATACTACTTAGCTCAGGCTGGCCTTGAACTCATGGCAATCCTCCTGCATCAGCCTCCCAAGTACTGGGGTTACAGGTATGAGCAACCATGCCTGAACATGTGTTTTTGAAGACTTTAATTAGGAATATATGTTGGATCTTCTTTGACTACTAGGTCATTTATTTAAACAAAAAACCAAAAATACTTTTCTTGCCTTTTTACTTGCTTATGTAAAATTTTTCCTGATCCCTGTTTTTCTTTGGTTTTGTTTGTTGGATGATACAGGGAATTGAACTCAGGGCAAGCATTCTGCCACTGAGCTGTATCTATCCCCAGCCTGACTGATTGATTGAGACAAGGTCCCACTGAGTTGCCCAGGCTGGCCTTGACCTTGCAGTCCTCCTGCCTCAGCCCCTATAGTAGCTGGGTTTGCAGGGACATGCTGCCACGACCACCATGTTATGTTCCTTCTTTTTCTGTGAGATGTGTTCACTCTTGTGTTCGACTTAGTTTAAACATACAACAGGCTACTTTGAGGCAGGAAACCAAGTTGTATTTGTTGTAATTTACTAGAGATGAGATTCCTTGAATTATTAGAGGAATTCTGCTTTTGTTTTTTGAATTTGTCTTGTTACATAAAAGGCATGATAAATTTATTGATACTTGAAGGGTATATTAGTCTGTTTTCTGTTGTTGTAGAAAGGCTGGGTACATGGTAAAGAATAGAGGTTTATTTAGCTCAGTTTGTAGCCTCTGTTGATGTGGCCTCTAGTAAGGGTCCCCTTGGCTACTTAACATTACAGATGACATCACACAGAGACAGGAAGCAAAGAAATTAGAACAGACCTGAGCTTGTTCTTTTATGATGACTCTCTTGGTTACTTTTCTTCTTGCTGCTGAAGCAAAATACCCAATGCCTAAAATTAAGGAAGAAAAGGTTTATTTAGCTCACAGTTTGTGGAGATTTCACTTCTCGTCAGCTGGCTCCAAGGCAGGGTGGCATGGCATAGGGGCAACAGTTCAGTGTGCCAGAAGACTGCAAAAGCAGCAAGAGTATAAAAGGGAGGAGCAAACCTCTCCCTCCCTTGTGCCACCCAGGGTGGGTATAACATTCACACCTTCTCCTGCTCTCTACTCCCTCAGGATGAGGATGTTTATAAAGTGAGGCCCTTGGCCCCCTGCTGAATCCTTCCCTTAAACTTCTAAACTTCTCAAGTTGACACAATGTATCAACCATTACAATGACCCTCTTGTGAAATCTACTTTAATGTCTTCCTAGGTAGCACCTCCGGTGACCTAACCCACTCACTAGGCCCCATCTCTTCCAGGTACTTCCACTTCTCAGCACCATCACACTGGGGACCAAGCTTCTGACATGTGAACCATGGGGATAAACCATACCCAAACCATAGCAACAGCCATCTTAATAAACACAGCCAGGCCTTAGTCTAAGACGTGGTGTGTTAGTACAGCTCTTTGAGAGGTAATAGGAGAAGGCAGCAGCTGAAGAGTTAATGTTTATAATTGTGGACTTGTCAGGGGCAAGAAGCAGTTTTTGTTTTCTGTTTGTTCTTTATACCTTTGGAGAAATGGTAAAGGAGGGACAGTATAAATAGATGAGGAGCTGCTTTACTGTCAGCATAGAATTGGAACAAAAATTTTTAAATCACAGATGAGAAAGTAAAATGTTCCAGGTTTATATTGAAAAAAGACTACGTTTTTCTCTTAAACTTAGTTGTAAGTTTCTTACCTCAGTTCTGCTGTCTTAATCGTGTGTTGATTAGTACTAATGTAATATTATGAATATGCATGTATTTTAATATTTTTGTATATCAATAGTAGCTGATCTCAGAATATAAGTGTTGGGTGTGGTATGGAAGAGGCTGTGGCCTAAGGGGATGAGAAGTGAGGCTTGGAAGGAGGAAGCTAATTATACTCACAGGTCCCGGGGAGGGTCACTGCATGCCAGAGAGGACCGCAGGGAAAAACACTGTGATGGTCAGGAAGCAGAAGATAGGAATAAGGGGAAAGTCTAGGCTGGACCCTTTATTGAAGTTTCCTGAGAAAGGAAAGGCAGGGCAAAGTAAATAGTTTATCTTAGCTAGTTTGAATGTTGGTGGGCTTTGGGCTATAGAGATGATTTCTACTAGATGCCTGGTACTTGGTTATGGGAGGATTTGCGGCAGAGGAAATATTGGTTGGGCGTGAGTTAGATGAATTGAGTTGAGCTATAGATTCAAGTGTGGTTGATTTTTGAGTGACTTGCTTCTGTGAGTCCTCTGCTACCTAAGAAAGGTCAAGCCTTAGAGCAGCAGTGTAGTCTCTCCCTGGCCAGCAAGCTGTTTGAAATACCAGAATATCATAAAATATAGAAGGTAAACATGGTTAATGCAGTGTCTAAGTAAAGGTTCATCCGTTTACTTCACCATAAATTTTTTTGATGTGTTAATAATCTCAGTGGCACAGTGCCTGCCTAGCAAGCTCAGGGTCCTGAGTTCGATTCGTGATACCAAAAAAGAAAAAAAAATCTTTTACAACTTTAGTTATCTAAATAATTGCTTTTTGTTTACTTGCTATTTTATAAATACTCATACCTTATAGTTAATGATTGCATTTTTATAACTGATGTATACACCTTTTAAAAACTTGATTGAAGTATTTTTATAGGAACATTTGCAATTGTTGATTAAATGGTTTTGGGTTAGTTTTATAGTTCTACTATGTGAATGAATCAGTTGCTTATTTATCACTTTTAATGGTAGTTCACTTTTAATAACTGAAATAAGTTTCAGTTTGTTCTCCCATTCAAAGAAAAAGGTGGCTGTGTTTTTGCACGTGCATGTGTGGGAATACGGTAAGTATTTTAGTTTGGTAACTTGTTATAGACAAGTGTCCTGTGTTTCTTTAGAAATACATAGATGTACATTCACCAGTGTGTCTTACTAAAGTAATTACCATTGGTACTCTCAAATTTTCTTTTATTATATATACATTGTGCCATCAAGCTGAAATAAATTTTTAAAAACCTTAAGCAACTTGAAAGTCACGTAGGACAAAAAAGTCCTTCTTTTGTAATTTAACTTCTTACATGAAGAAGCCATTGAATAATTGAAATTTTAAAATTAAACCATTATGCCCATTCGACTAATGTTTACTGTGCAGTTAATGTTTAGCACAGTTTAAAATCACTTTTATTTCTGAAATTACATACTGTTAGATCATGTTTGTAACAGTTGTCTTGGGTTGCGTATAAGATACTGATTAAATGAATTACCTTGTAAATTAGAAGCTACTCTAGTCCTGCAGTATGGAATATTTTTATATTGCCAATCCTTTATAAGCTGCCAAAAATGGCATTATGTCACTCAAAAGGATCATATTAACCTTTTTGGAAGGCAGTTTACAGTTTCAGGAAAAATTAGGAGTGTATTAAGCTGCTTTATAATATGTATTTTCCTCTGTTACATCTATATTTCATCTTTTCATGTTGTTAATAGTCATGTTGTTAATAGCAGCGCTGTAACGATCACATACATCTGGTTTGTGGCTTTGGGGATTCTGGCAGCACCTGGTTAAAGTGTGATGGCTTCTCAGTTGTAGGGTCATCTCCTTCCTCCAGTCTTGGAGTTTACGTATTGGCCAGGGCCTGTGTGGGCCCTTTCTTTGGTGGAGACAAAAGTGCCACATAGTTTTAATGTGTGCATATATGGTTGTTTATTACATTTTGTTGCATAAACAGCACTGCATTGAATGTTCTCATATTTGCCTTTGCACGTATCAGATATTTTCCTTAGGGTACATTAAGTGAGAAATGGTTTGTCCATTTTAAGGAGAATTTCTTTGAATACTAGTAAAGACTAGTAGTGTTAATGTTTCTTTTCATTGTGTATGTGTTTTCTTAAAGTACCTATTCAAACATGACATACTTTTTATGAGCATCCTTTCCCTATTTTGATGCTGGAGATTGAACTCATGTCTCCGTGCTTGCTTAGTTGTACACTCCCAGTTCCTAAATTTCCTTTTAAAAATTGACATATAGTAAAATTCACCTTTTTTGTTTGTACAGTTCTTTGGACAGATGCATAGAATCTGTAACACCATGATGATCAACATACAAAAAACATTGATCAGTCCCCAATCTTTTCTTTTTTGTTCCTTCATTAATCTTTCCTCTCTTTCTAACTTGTGGTATCCACTGAATCATTCTTCCTTCCTATAGATTTTTTTCCAAGATGACATATAAATGAAATAGAGCAGTATGTAAGCGTTTGATAGTGACCTTTCGCTTAGCAATATGCGTTGAAGACCTATATATGTCTTTCTGTGGCTTGATAACTCATTTTTTCTTACCTCTACATAGTATCCCATTTTATGGGGGTATCATAGTTTAACTGGTTTTTTTGAGAACAACTCCATTGCTTTCAGTTTTTGATAATGATGAGTAGAGCTGCCATAACCTTTTGTGTGCATATAAAAGTTTTCAGTTTGTTTGAGTAAATGCCTAAGAAGCATGATGAATGGATTGACTGGTAAGACTGTGACTAGCTTTGAAAGAATCTGCTATATTGTCTTCCAAGATGGCTGTACCATTTTACCTTACCACTAGCAATGAATAAGAATTCCTGTGGCCCCATATTCTCACTGGCCATTGGTATGTCAGATTTTTGGATTTTAGCCATGGTAATAGGTTTATAGTGTTATCTGACTTTTCATTTGCATCTCTAATAATATGTTGAGTATCCTCATCTATTTATTTGTCAGCTATAGTTCATCTTTGGTGAAATGCATGGTGATTATGGTAGAGTTTTCATCTGTATTGGCTTTGGGATCCACCAAGAGACTAGTGGAGCACATTTCTAGGTGTTTCTGGGTGAGCCATACAGGTGTAAGTTTGGGGTCTAGTCCCTTACACCTTCCTCTCTGGCAGACTTCCCCTGCTGTACTTCCCAGCCACCATGGACTAAGCAGCTTTGCTCTGCCTAGTCCTTCTGCCGTGATGTCTCTACGTTGGAGCTGACCAAGCTTGGACTGAAACCATGAGCAAATTATCTCTTCCTTTAAGTTGTGTCAGGTATTTTTTTTCTTTCTTTCAAATCCATTTTATTCAAACATAAACAGAAAGAAAGAAGAAATAAAACTACAACAAAATTTTAAAGTACATCAGTTGGGGTAACAATGGTACATACATTGCGCATTGTCATCCCCAAATCATTCACCCAAAGCACAAGACATCTGCCTTCAGTTGTCCAAACAATATCAGTACAAATCTTTCTCTTCAGCAAACTTAGAGAATTCAGTAGTGTAACTGTCTTAACTATTTTTTATGTACATATAGATACACATATACGTGTTTTTTCTTTCATCTTTTCACACTAATGAAACAACATGATGTTTACACATATGTGTCTTATTTATTTCACTAGTGAGTATGTTCTCAAGTTGCATCCATTCACCTATAAAAGTGTCCAGTTTATCATTCTTCATGGCTGAATAGTACTCCGTTGTCTAAAAATACCACATCTTTTTTATCCATTCCTCATTTGATGGGCCTGTAGGTTGTTTCCAAGATCTGGCTATTAAAAACTGTGCTACTATAAACATGGCTGCGCATATATCACTGTGATATGATGTTTTTAATTCTTTTGGGAAGATATCCAAAAGGGGAATGGCTGGGTTGAATGGAACCTCCAATCCTAGTTTTTTGAGGAATCTCCACACTGATTTCCACAGTGGTTGCACCAGTCTGCATTCTTACCAACAGTGGAGAAGGGTTCCTTTTTCCCCACAGCCCCTCCAGCATTTGCTATTGGTTGATTTCTTGATGCTAGCCATTCTTTCTGGAGTGCAGCAGAATCTCAGTGTTGTTTTAATTTGCATATCTTGAATGACCAGTGGTGTTAAATATTTTTTCACATATTTATTTGCTGTTTGTATTTCTTCATCTGAAAGGTGTGTATTCATCTCAGATGCCCATTTTTGGATTGGGTCTTTAAATCTGGGAGGACTGATCTTTTTGAGTTCTTCATATGTTTTCATTAGTAATCCTTTGCGGTACAGCTGGTAAACATTTTCTCCTACGTTGTGGTCATCTCTTCACTCTGTTGGTTGTTTCTCTTGCTGTGCAAAAGCTTTTTGGTAGGCTGAGATCCCAGTTGTTGATTCTTTGTGATAGTTCCTGTGCAGTCTGGGTTTGTTCATGAAGTCTTTGTCTACACCAGTGTCTTCAAGAGTTTTACCTACTCTTATCTTCCAGCAGATTTAATGTTTCTGTTTTAATATTAAGATCTTTGACCCATTCCGATTTTAGTTTAGTACATGGTGAAAGATATGAGTCCAGTTTTAATCTTCAGCATGTGTAGGGCAGGTTTTTCCAGCACTACTTACTGAAGACACTTTTTTCCAGTAAATGTGTTTGACACCTTTGTCGAAGATAAGGTGGCTTAGTGTGTCTGCAGTTGTTTCTGCATCTTCTCATCTGTTCTATTGATCTTTGGGTCTGTTTTTTTGCCAGTACCACACTTTTTTTTTTTTTTATCACAGTAACTTTATACTATAATTTCAGATCAGGAATTGTGATGCCCCTGTCTTGTCTTTGTTGCCCAGGTTTGCTTTTGCTATTCTAGGTCTCCTCTGGTTCCACATAAATTTTGGGATTGTTTTCTCTAATTCTGTGAGATATGCTCTTGAAATTTTGACTGGGATTGTATTGAATCTATAGAACAGCTTTGGGTATATGGCCATTTTTACTATATTGGTTCTTCCTACCCACGAGCCTGGGATACCTCTCCGTTTTCTAATATCCTCTTCAATCTCCTTTTTCAGAGTATTGTAGTTTTCAATGTACAGGTCTTTTACATCCTTTGTTAGATTGATTCCTAGGTATTTCATTTTTTTGGTTGGTATTGTAAAAGGTATTTTCTTCCTGATTTCTCTCCCAGTGAGTTTGTTATTCATGTACAAAAAGGCTTTTGATTTTTGTTGTTGACTTTGTAGCCAGCCATGTTACTGACTTTGCTTATTAAATCTAGAAGTCTTTTGGTGGAGTTTTTGGAGTCTTCTAAGTCGAGTATCATGTTATCTGCAAATAACGATCGCTTAACTTCTTTCTTTCCTATCCTTATTCCTTTTCTTTGTTTCTCTTGTCTAATTGCTCTGGCTAAAGTTTCCAGGACTGTGTTGAATAAGAGTGGAGACAGTGGACATCCTTGTCTTGTTCCTCATTTTAGAGTGAAAGCTTTCAGTTTGTGTTTATTTAGTATGACATTGGCTGTTGGTTTGTCATAGGTGGCCTTTATCAGATTGAGCTAAAGACCATCTATTCCAAATTTCTGTAGGGTTTTTATCATGAATGGGTGCTGGACTTTATCAAAAGCTTTTTCTGCATCTATTAAGATGATCATATGATTTTTGTCCTTGGCTCTGTCAATATGGTGTATTACATTTATGGATTTACGTATGTTGCACCATCCCTGCATCCCTCAGATGAATCCTGCTTGATCATGGTGTATAATCTTTTTGATGATTTGCTGCAGTCTGTTTGTCGGTGTCTTATTGAGGTTTTTTTTTTTTTTTGTTTGGTACTGCTTAATGAACTCATGATCTCGCACTTGACAGGAAGGCACTTGTGCCGCTGAGCTATATCCCTGTGTCTTATTGAGGATTTTTGCCTCAGTGTTCATTACAGAGATTGGCCTGTAGTTCTCTTTCTTAGTTGGGTCCCTCTTTGGTTTTGGAATCAGAGTAATGCTTGCTTCCAGGAATTAATTTGGGAGTATTGCTTCCCTTTCAACTTCATTAAAGAGTTTGAGATATAGTGGTATTAGTTCTTCACTAAATTTCTTGTAGAATTCAGCAGTGAATCCATCAGGGCCTGGGCTTTTCTTTGTTGATAGGTTTTTAATTACATCTTCAATTTCATTTATTGATATTGGGTTGTTTAGGATTCTTATATCTTCTTGATTCAGCTTTGGGGATTCATATGTATCTAGGAATCTGTCTTCTGTGTTTTCCATCTTATTAGAATACAAATTTTCAAAATAAGTATAGGTGATTTTTCTGGATTTTTTCAGGATCCATGGTGATTTCAACCTTTTCACTCCTAGTTGCATGGATTTGAGTGTTTCTTTTTTTTTTTGATAAGGTTGGCTAAGGGTTTGTCAATTTTATTCAGTCTTTCAAAGAACCAACTCATTGATTGTTTATATTGATTTTTTAGTCTCCAGTTTGTTAATTTCTGCTCTGATCTTTGTAGTTTCTTACCTTGTATGAACTTTTGGTTTAGCCTGCTCATCTTTTTCTAAAAGTCTGAGGTTCAACATTAAGTTGTTTATATGCACTTCCTGTGTTTTCCTGATATGACTGTTTTACTGCTATAAATTTCTCTCTTAAGACTGCTTTCATTGTGTCCCACAAGTTCTGATATGTTGTATTGTTGTTAGCATTCAACTGTAAAAAGTGTCTGTTTTCTTCTTCAGTTTCATCTGTGACCCATTGGTTGTTCAGTAGGTAGGGTGTTTTTTTTTTTTTTTTGTACCAAGGATTGAACTCAGGACCTTACACTTTCCAGGCAAGTGCTTATTTCGCTAAGCTAAATCCCCGGCCCCTCAGTAGGGTGCCATTTAATTTCCATGAGTTGATGAAGTTCTTGTGTTTTCCTTTGGCATGGATTTCCACTTTCATTGCACTGTGATCTGATTGTATGCATGGGATAATTTCAGTTCCTTTGCATTTACTTAAGCATGTTCTGTGAGCCAGTATATGGTCTGTTTTGGAGAATGTCCTGTGTGCAGCTGAGGAGAATGTGTATTCTGATGTTGTAGGGTGGAACACTCTATACACATCTACTAAGTCCATTTGCTCAAAAGTTCGATTTACTTCTAATATTTTATTATTGATTTTTTGGTCTAGTTGATCTGTCTTTTTGTGACAGTGGGGTATTGAGGTCTCCCAATACAATTGTATTAGGGCTTATATGATTTTTCATGTCCATTAGTAATGCTTTTATATAGCTGGGTGCACTGGTATTTGTTGCATATATATTTATGATTGTTATCTCTTCCTCTTGGACTGTTCCCTTTACAAGGATGTAGTGACCTCCTTTATCTCTCTTCTTCAGTTTTGGCTTGAAATTCACTTTGTCTGCAGATAGAATAACTACCCCTGCTTTTTTCTGGATTCCTGTTACATGGAATATTGTTTTCCATCCTTTGACTTTCAGTCTGTGAATTTCTTTTTGAATTAAATGTATTTCTTGTATGCAGTATATTGTTGGATCTTGCTTCTTGATCCATTCTGCTAGTCTGTGTCTTTTGACTGGTGAATAGATACCATTAACATTGATGGTTAAAACTGTTATACATTGACTTATCCTTGTCTTGTTATTTTCCTGTTGTTGGCCCCCCCCCCACCTTTTTCCTTCCCACTAATTGTTTGCTTCTCCTATTGAATTCCTTCAGTTAGGGTTCATGAAACTGTAGTCCTTATTATTTCTTTCTAGAATACCCTTCAGAATATTTTGGAGTGCTGGTTTGGTGGTCATAAATTTCTTTGGATGTTCTTTGTCATGGAATTTTTGTATTTCTCCATCAATTTTGAAAGATAGTTTTGTGGTATACATCAATCAGGGTTGCAAGTTGTTTTCTTTTAGAACTTGGAATACTTCACTCCAAACTCTCCTTGACTTGAGAGTTTGTGCTGACAAGTCAGCTGTTTTTCTGATGGGCTTTTCTTTATAGGTGATTTGTTTCTTTTCCCTATAGCTTTTGAGATTCTGTTCTTGTGTTGAATTTCTGGAATCTTGACTATGACATGCCTGGCTATAGATCCGTTTTGATCATTGCTAAGTAAGAGTTCTGTATGCCTCATTTATCTGCATGTCAAATTCTTTTTCTCTACCAGGAAAGTTTTCTGTCACGATGTCTGTGAACATGTTTTTAATGTCATTTGTGGTACCTCCTACTTGTTCATTGACTCCAATTAATCTTAAATTATTGTTTGTCTCATCTAACAGCTGCTGGATTGAATTCTAATGGTCCCTTGCTAATTTTGAGAAATCTTTCTTTTCCTGGTCGCTAAGTGCAAGCCTGTCTTCAGTATCTGAGATCCTGTCCTCACATTGGCCTAATCTGCTTTGAATACTTTCAGTGGAGCTTTTATTTTCCTGGATATCTGCTTGATTCTGCTAATGGGTTCTCTTTGTTTCCTATGCTGCACTTCCATAATTTGGTTAAGTGTGTTATTTTTTTGTCTGTGTCTACTCTAACCGTCGCTAAGTGTGGTGTATATTTTGGTAATCTCTGTAGTTATTTGAGAGATTATTTCTGATTTCATCTTTTCCAGAGCCTCATTCAATTGCTTTGTTGTTACCACTTGAGAGAGACCTGGTGGGGGGCTTTCAGATTGTCCTACCTCATTGCCCCCTGGATTTGTCTTTGGTGAACTGGATGTCTGGGGTTGCATCTTGTTTAAATGCCTTCTCATTTCTTTTCTGTTTTAGTTTAATTCCTGGGGTGATGCTTGTAAGTTGCCTAGGGTGGGTTGCTTTATTGGTGGTATTTAGGACACTTAGGTGATAATTACTTCTCTGAGGTATCTTTCAGGTATAGCTGGCTTTTGGGTTTTGAGTCTGTTGGAATATCTTACCTCTTCAGTTTGTTGAAGATGAGAAGTTGTTGCTTATTTGGCCTAGTCCCTGGTTCTTTGGCACTGTGCTACAGTATTTTCTGTGACCCTTAGTTAATCTCATTCATGAATTATCAGGACTGGCAGCTGTTTCGAACAATTATTCCAATTTTGGCTGTAGTGGTACCAGTAGCATCAAACACAGCCTATAAAACAACAAACTGAGCTAACCCTTAATTTGCAACTTTTAACTGTATGAACTAGATTTGTGATTATATAACAAAATATAAAACCAATGAGATAATTATATGTAATGTGTAATTCTGTAATGTGTCAATTTTGCCATCGGGGTTAAAATTTAAAATGGATTAAGGAGAAAATAGAGAAGTGGAAGAAGAGAAAGATTTACATGTAAGGGTGGAAGACAAAGGTGGATCACGCCAACCTGGGGAAACTCATGCAGAAGACTGAAGGAAAAGAGAAATGGAAGAGATAAAAGGAACACACAGAACCACATCCACAAAGAGGTTAGGAACCACTCTTGTGTTCATTAAAAAAAAAAAAAAAAGGAGAAAGAAAAAAAACAAAACAAAACAAAAAAATGAAAAAGAAAAACAAATAGTCCACTTCCAGGATTCTCTCTGGTTTCACTAGTAGACAGTCTGTGGATACAGCGTTCCAAATCATGTCACTGTGTCCCACCAAGCCAGCAGTTGCTTTATGGTGGAGTAGTGGATAGCCTTAGCAGGCCTGCCCTGAGACCAGACTCACTGGGCTCACTGCAGTCCATGCAGTTTCCACGGGTCTGTGCCTAGCTAGGAGCTGCTAGAGGAAGTCGACATCAATTGTGGTTCTGGGCGTACCTGGTCCAACTCCAACATGGCTCCCGGCTAATCACTCTCTCCCATGGGAGGACTGCATCCTCAGCACTCACGTCAGCCAGTGCAGTCCTCCACATCCGCTTCTGCCCTCCACTGCGTTGTCTCTCTGCATAGGCCTCAGGGGTCGCCAGCTGTCACCGTGACTGTGCGTCCCCAGGTTCCAGCAGCTCCTCTTGTGCAGTGAGTCCGGCTCAGGGAGAAGGTGCCTCTGGCTACCGGCTTCTTCGTTGAAGTTTTTCTTTTTACTCTCTCTGTGGACTTCAATTCACATTTCAGATTCTTCTTGGGTCCAGGGACTCACTTCCTTCTATTCCAGTGTCTCTTTTTGTTTGTTTTTGAAAAGCATTCATTCAGTTCAGTTGCCTATTTATTGATGTAGCTATTTGATTTTTTTGGTGTCAAGCTTTTGGGGTTTTCATGTATTTTTGACATTAATCTCTGTCAGAAGAGTAGCCGTCATGGTGGCACATGCCCATAATTCCAGCACTGCGGATACTGAGGCAGGAGGATTACCCCTAGTTTGAGGCCAGCCTGGGCTACATGGTGAGTTCAAAGCCAGCCTGAACTACACTGTAAGACCTTACCTCTTAAAAAAAAAAGTAGCTGGTAAAGGTAGTCTCCCGTTCTGTAGGCTGTCTCTGTTTTCTTGTTTCCCTTGCTGTGCAGAAACTGTTTGATAACATCCCACTTTTTGATTCTTGCTGCTAGTATTCCAAGTGTTTTCCTTATGGTGGTTTGTTTGTTTGTTTTGTTTTAAGCAGTTTCAGAATTTCAGGGTTTTTGCCTGTTTGATTAATTTTGAATTGATTTTTGTACAGACTGAAAGGGGTTTAATTTCAGTCTTCTACAAGTGGATCTCCAGTTTTCCCAGCACCATTTGTTAAAAGAGACTGTCTTTTTCTGTGACATATCTTTGGCTCTTTTGTCCAGAATCAGATGACTTTAGTTGTGTGGGTCTGTTTCTGTGACTATCAGTCTGTTCCATTGACCTGTGTACCTATTTTTGTGCCAGTACCATGCTGTTTTGTTACTATGGCTTTATAGTATAAATTGAAACTGGGTGTTGTGGTGCCTTTAGCCTTGCTCTTTTGCCTTAGTGTTGTATTTGCTATTTTATGTTTCCATGTGGTTTTTAAGATTATTTTTTCTAGTTTCATAAAGAATGTCAAATGTATTTTGCTCTGGATTGCATTGAATCTGCAGATCACTTTTAGTAATACGGCCATTTTGACAATATTAATTCTGCCAGTTCATGAACATGGGAGATATTTCCATTTTCAGGAGTCTTCAATTTCTTTTTTCAGTGTTCTGAAATTTTCATTATAGACATATATATGTTCTCTCCCTCTGTCCTTTTTGCTGTAGTTTTCCTGTGAATCACGTCTACATATTTTATAAACTGCACAATATGTTTTCATTAAAGAGTTACTTTAAGAAATAAGATTT
The DNA here is from genome assembly GCA_004363535.1 of Dasyprocta punctata. NCBI lineage: Eukaryota > Metazoa > Chordata > Mammalia > Rodentia > Dasyproctidae > Dasyprocta > Dasyprocta punctata. The sequence goes on along the minus strand of RJWM01002327.1, from coordinate 61,247 downwards.
TAAGAAAATGCAGAACAGTTTTCTTAGTACATGTCTGCTGGCATTATGTTCTGTTTTCCATTTATCTGAAGATGTTTCATTTCTGTTCTTAAAAAGATATTTTCTATGGTACATTTTGAAGTGTTGATAGGCTATTGGGTGTTTTGTTTTGTATTTTGACTTTTTGTTTATTTCTTTTTGCTTTTTTGAGACAGTCTTATCCTGCAGTAAAGGGCTAGCCTTGAACTCAGTATGCAGCCCAGGCTGGCTTCAAACTGGCTGCCCTCCTCCTTTGGCTACTGAAGTGCTGGGATTATAGCCACCACCCCTAGCTTAGGCTTTGTTTATTTTTCTTTTCAGTCCCTTTTAAGATTTAATTGCACTATGTAGTGGCCTTCATATTTTCTGATGAAAAATCATTAGTAATTCAGATCAGAGTTCCTATGAAAGTAATACTTCATTTTTCTCTGTTTTCAGTATTTTTTATTCTTAGTTTTTGTCAATTGCGATTTGTGACTGCCAGTGGTTTTCTTTGTATTTAACTTGATTAAAGTTGACAGACTTTGTGAGTCTGTAAACATTTCTCTTTTACAAAATTAGGGATATTATTGTCATTTTTTCCTACCCCATTCTTTTGCTCCCTGGTGTTTATGTAAGATATTTTGATGTTGTTTTAAGGCACTCCCTTTCTTTTTTCCCTTGAATATTTTTCTGTGTCCTTTAATGAGGTCTCTTGTTACACTTGCATACTCATTTTGCCATCACTAATCTGCTGTTATCAGTAAATATTTATTTGAGCTTCAAAATTTACATCTGGTTCTTATTTTAGTTTGTTTAGGCTGCTATAACAAAATACCGTAGACTGGGTAAATTATAAACAACATAAATTTAGTGCTTAATTCTGGAAACTGGGAAGCCCAGGATTAAGGTGACTGTAGATTCAATTTCTGGTGAGAGTTCTCCACTTTATGGAAGCCACCACCTGTGTTGTCCTCATATGTTGGATGGGGTGAAAAAGCTTTTTCAGATCTCTTTTCTAAGGGTACTGATCTCAGGCTGGGGTGGTGGTGGAGCCCTTTGCTCTCCCAAAGGCCCTACCTCATAATGCCATCACAGTCAGAATTAGGTTTCAGTATGAATAGACTGTTGGGGGTGAATTTAGATTCTAGCCTTTCTTTTTAGAGTTTCATTTGTTCATATTTTTCTGTCTTTTCACTTAAAACAGGCAAATTTCCTCTTAAATCTTAAGCATGGTAACAATAGCTGCTTTAATTTCCATGTGTGTCAGTTCCAACATTGGATCCTATACCATAGTTCTCAATTGTGTTCTCTGAAACATAGATCCCACTTTCCTGTTTCATCTGTATGTCAGTTAATTGCATCTTATTCCATTTTGTGTGAATAATAGATTTAAAATTCTGAATAGCATTTTTAGACATTTCTAATACACTGTTTTTTTGTGCGTGTGGCACCAGGGATCGAACTCACAACCTCAGGCCTGCCAGACAGGTGCTTAACCCACTGAGCCAAACTCCCGGCCCTAGTTTTTTGAGGCAGGGTTGCACTATGTAGCTCAGGCAGGCCTTGCGCTTGCGTTGTAGCCCAAGCCGGCCTTGAACTCACAATGCTCTTCCTACCTCAGCCTCCCGAGTGCTGGGATTAAAAGTGTGCACCACCACGCCCAGCTTCTGATACATTTTTATATGTGTATTTTTATTGATACATTTTAAATATACGTAATGATCACATTCATCATAGAAAATTTGTATCTGTACCTGCTATATCTTGTTTCCTCTTTTTTCTCCATTCCTCTCTTCTTCCATTCAAAAAGCTTTGCTTGCATTTTTCCTTCTATTCTTTTTTTCTTGTCCCTTCCTTTCCCCCTCTCACCTTCCTTGTTCCCCTTCTCATTTGAACATTTGCTTCCCATTTTGTGATATCTGTTATACATTCTGGTCCTTATTTACATTTTTAGTTTCTCACACCAGACAAACAACATGGTATTTAAACATGTGTGTTTGAAACATGTATTTCATTTAAGTGTATAGTCTCAAGAAGCATCCATTTAGCTAGAAATGTCTCAAGGTTACCCTTCTTTCTGTCAGAGTAGCACTCTGTTGTAAAAAAACAAAACCTCCCAAAATCCACATCTTTATTCATTTATTGGTTAATGAGCATTTGGGCTGTTTCCAAGATGTAGCTGTTATAAAGTGTCCACTATAAACATGGATGTGCATATGATGCTTTCAATTCCTTTGGAAGGTTGTCAAGAAAGGGAATAGTTGGGTCAAATGGAACCTCTAGTTTTATATCCCTACTCCCTGCAGAAACTGGATATAATTTTTATTTGCAAATATTACATACAGTTACAAAAGTAAATGTCCCAACCATACAGACAGTTTTATATACTGTGTCTGTCTGTCTTTGTGTGTGTCTGTAACTAACGACTCTCCACACTGATTTTCACAATAGTTGCATCAGTTTACACTCCCACCAACAGTGGAAAATGTTCCTTTTCCCCCACAACCCCTCTAGCATTTGTTATTAGTTGATTTCCTGATAATAGTCATTCTTTCTTGAGTGAGATGGAATGAGTATTGTTTTAATTTGTATCTCTTGAATGACCAGTGATGGTGAACGTTTTTTTCATGTATTTATTTGCCATTCTACTTCTTCATCTGAGAAGAGTCTATTCCTTTCAGATGCCCATTTTTGGATTGGGTCTTCAAGTTTGGGGGGGGTGTGATTTTTTGTGTTCTTTGTATATTCGATAGTAGACCTTTGAGAAACAATTGGCAGAATTTCTTTGCCACACTATAGGTTATCTCTTCATTCTGTTGGTGGTTTCTTCTGTTGTGCAAAATCTTTTTAATATGAGATTCCAGTTATTCTTTGTGATATTTCCTGTGCAGTCTGTTTGTTCATAAAATCTTTGCCTACTTCAAGTTGTCTTCCCGCAGATTTATTTTTTCAGTTTTAATATTTATATCTTAGATCCATTTTGATTTTAGGTTAGTTCATGGTGAAAGATATGGGTCTGTCTACTTTGAATCTTCAGCATATGGAACCACTTATTAAAGAGACTATCATTTTTCTAGTGAAGATGTTTGGCTCCTATGTCAAAGATAAGGTGGATGAGTGTGTTGGAGTTGTTTCTGCATCTTCTAATGTGTTTCATTGATTCTTAGCTCTGTTTTTGGACCAGCACTGTGCCTTTTTTTTTTAAATCACAGTAGTTTTGTAGTATAATTTCAGGTTGGGGATTGTGCTGTCCCCTGTCTTGCCTTTGTTGCCCAGAATTTCCCTTTGATACTCTGTTCTCTTCTGGTCCCAAATGAATTTCAGGACTGTTTTCTCTTAATCCTGTGAGGTATGCTATTGATATTTTGGTCCGGGTTGCATTAAATCTGTATGACACTCTTGAAGGTATGTCCATTTTTACTATATTGGTTCTTCCTGCCCAAAAACGAGGAATATCTTTGCATTTTCTGATAGCCCCTTCAATCTCCTTTTTCAGAGTAGCGCCATGTTCAGTGCAGGGGTATTTTACTTCTTTTGCTAGATTAATTCCTAGGTATTTCATTTTTTCTGAATGCTATTGTGAAAGGTGTTGTTTTCCTGATTTCTCAGTGAGTTTGTTCTTTGTATACAGGAATGCTTTTGATTTTTGAGTGTTGACTTTGTATCTAGCTACACTAATGAATTTGGTTATAAAATCTAGAAGTATGTTAGTGGAATTTTTGGGGTCTTCTGTGTAGGGTATCATGCCATCTTCAAATAATAATAATTCAACTTCTGTTTCTCTTGTCTTTTATTTCTTATTCCTTATTTTTCTCTTTGTTTCTCTTGTCTTTATTCAGTTTATTTTTCTTGTTTATCTTTATTCCTTCTATTTCTTTCTCTTACCTAATTGCTCTGGCTAATGTTTCCAAAACTGTACTGAATAAGAGTGTTCATAATGGACATCTTGGGCCCGGGGATTTAGCTCAGGGGCATGGCATGCACAAGGTCATGAGTTGGATCCCCAGTACCAAGAAAACAAAAAACAAAAAACAGAAACCCAAAAAACAAAACAACAACAATAAAACAGCTTGTCTTGTTCCTGATTTTAGAGTGAAAGTTTTCAGTTTTTGCCCATTTAATGTGATGTTGGCTGTTGGTTTGTCATAGATGGCTTTTATCAAATTGAGATAAAGACCATCTAGTCCAATTTTCTGTAGTGTTTTTTATCATGAATGGGCATTGGACTTTGTCAAGTGATTTTTCTGCATCTGTTGAGATGATCATGTGATTTGTGTCCTTGACTCTGTTTATATGATATAGCACATTTATTGGTTTGTGTATTTTGAACTATCCTTGTATCCCTGGGATGCATTCCACTTGATTGTGGTGTATAATGTTCTTGATGATTTGCTGCATTGTTTGCCAATATCTTATTGAAGATATTTATGACTATGTTCATGAGGAAGATTGGCCTGTAGTTCTTTTGTTTGGATCCTTCTCTGGTTTTGGTTTCAGGATAATGCTTGCTTGCAGAAATGAATTTGGGAGTACTACTTCCCTAAAGTTTCATTAAAGAGTTTGAGAAGTAGCGGCATCTGTTGTTCTCTAAATTTCTTGTAGAATTCAGTAGTGAATCCATCAGGGTCTGGACTTTTCTTTGTTGGTTGGTTCTTAATTACATCTTCAGTTTCATTGACTGATGTTGGCTTATTTAGAATTTTTATATCTCTTTGATTCAGCTTTGGTAATTCATACGTATCTAGGAATGTATCCATTCCTTCTGTTTTCCATTGTACTAGAGTACAGGTTCTTGAAGTAAGTGTTGATCTTCAGAATTTTTGCAGGATCTGTTGAGGTTTCATCCCTAATTTTATGGATTTGAGTCTTTTCTTTCCATTGTATTTTTTTTTTTTGATAGGTTGGCTAAGAATTTGTCAATTTTATTTAATCTTTCAAAGAACAAACTCTTCAATCGATTCTTTGTATTGAATTTTTTAGTCTCCATTGCATTAATTTCTGCTCTGATCTTTATAATTTTTTCTTCTCTTTATGAGCTTTGGGCTTGACTTGGTCTTCTTTTTCTAGAACCTTGAGGTTCAACATTTGAGCTTTATTTGAGTTTGCTCTTTTTCTGATAGAGTTTCACTGCTATAAATTTTTCTTGTTGGACTGCTTTTTTTGTGTCTCATAAATTCTGGTATGTTGTATCAGCATTATCATTAACTGTAGAAACTATCTAATTTCTTAATTTTATCTGTGATTTATTGGTTGTTCAGGAGTGTGTTATTTAATTTCCATGTTTTTTTGTCATTGATTTCCAAATTTATTGCACTGCGGTCTGATAATAACCATGTGGTAATTTCATTTCCTTTGCATTTACTTGAACACGTTCTGTGAGCTGGTATGTAGTCTGTTTTGGAGAACGTCCCATGTGCTGCTGATATGAGAATGTATTCTGATGTGTGGAAACACTGTAGACATCTACTAAGTTCATTTATTCAAAAGTTTGGTTTATTTGTGTTATTTCTTTGTTTTTTTTTATTTGTTTAATTTTTAATTTTTTATGTTGTTGGTCTAGATGATCTATTTGTGATAGTGGGGTATTGAAGTCCCCATTAGAATTGTATTAGGACTTATTTGAGTTTTCATGTCCGTTAATCTTTGTTTTATATAGTTGAGTGTGCTGGTATTTGGTACGCATATATTTATGATTGTTATTTCTTCCTCTTGGTTTGTTCCTTTTATAAGGATGTAGTGATGATCTTTTTCTCTTGTGATCAGGCTTGACTTGAAGTTCACTTTGTCAGCAAATAGAATAGCTAGCATTGCTTTTTTCTGGGTTCCTGTTGCGTGTAGTATTGTTTTCTATCCTTTGACTTGAAGTCTGTGAATTTCTGTTTGAAATAAATGTGTCTTGTATATGCAGCATATTGTTGGATTTTGTTTCTTGATCCATTTTGGCAGTCTCTTTCTTTTGATTGGTGGATTAAGACCATTTACATTGATGGTTATAATTGATATGTATTGACTTATTCTTGTGTTGTTTTCCTGTTCTTGGTCCCGCTACGCACTGTTTAATTGTTTGTATTGCCTGGTGAATTCATTCTGTTGGGGTGCATAGAATTGTAGTCCTCCTTACCTTTTTCTAGAATGTCCTTCAGAATCTTTTTTTTCCCTTGAGAATCTTTTGGAGTGCTGTCTTGGTGGTCATGAATTTCTTCAAGTGTTCCTTATCATAGAAATACCTTATTTCTCTCTCAATTTTGAAAGATAGTTCTGTGGGGTACATCAATCTGAGTTGGAGGTTGTTTTCTTTTAGGGCTTGAAATGCTTCACTCTAAGCTCTTCTTGACCTGAGAGTTTGTTTTGAGAATTTAGCTCTGATTTTGATGGGCTTTCCTTTATAGGTGATTCGTTTCTTTTTCTCCAGCAGCTTACAGTGTTCTGTTTTTGTGTTGAATTTCTATTACATTAATTAATTTTTTCTTGATCATGGTGATTGGAGTGCTATATACATCACTTATCTGTATGTCAAATTCTTTTTCCATACCTGGGAAGTTTTCTGCCATTACTTCTATGAACTGAGTTTTTATGTCACTGTGGTATCTTCTGCTTTTTTTCATTGACTCCAGTCAATCTTATGTTATTTTTCTTTGCATCATCTAGCAGATGTTGGATTTTTTTTTTGTGGTCCCTTGCTTTTTTAAGAAATCTTTCTTTTCATGATCATTAACTGCACTCTTGTTTTCTAAATCTGATTTTCTGTCCTCACATTGACTCATTCTGCTACATATACTTTCATTGGAACTTTTAATCTCCTGGTTATCTGTTTGAATCTGTTGCATGGATTCTATTTTTTTCATGTGTTGGGCATTTGTGGTTTTCATCATTTTCCTAAGCTCCTTTATTTTTTTTTTTTAAATCTGTATCCTTGCTGGAGTTATTATGTCTTTCATGGTTATCACCTTATCAGTAGTTATCTGAAAAATCATTTCTTGATTGTATTTGTTGATATTCTCAGTGTGTCTTTCTTT